>JAOXNJ010109358.1:0-11554 GCA_028566655.1 Metis holothuriae
CGTCGTCGTCGTCGTCGTCTTCGTTGGTGACGACGCGCAACGAGTCCTTGGTGGCGGCGATCACCTTGGCCAGCTCCTCCTTGCTCAACTCGACCTAATCAAAGCCATCATTAATGACAAATACGATCAATATGTACCAAAAGCTCTTGGTCACCTTCTCCGGGTTGGCCTTTGCCCTGCCTCTGGCCACCCAGGCCAGACAGGGGATGAAGTTGACCGCGTCGCCTCCCCCACCCATCATCTCCTCCTCCAAGGCGTCCATCGCGAACCAATCGGTCGTCTTTTATTTTCTCTCCCAATGTGCGACGAACAAACCCACGTGGCCGGAGTCACAACAAACTTTGTTTACGTTTTGTGACGTATCAACCTTTCATACATACTCGTACGAGTGTACTGCACTGTACTAGGTAGATAGGCATTGTACATTAGTGCCACGGTTCCGTGGGCACGCGTACTCGAATAAAGGTATACCGAGAGGAGCCTATTGAATTGGATGATCGAGTAATGAGGAAAAGAAATCGAGGACATGACGCCTGACGACTGACGAGCAATATTAAAAATGAAAGGACCGATAAAAATCGTAAACTTCCTTAATTCACAAAGTGGTCATTGCATCCATTCGATGTCCAGACTGATAGACGGAAGTGAGAGCTAGAAAACACTCTTCCAACTGAGGCCGAAGCTACGTACATGAACACAATGACTTCGAAAGTGTCAACGACTTGCACGCCACTCTTTGATGTCATTCAAGCACCTCCCAAGGCTTTAGTTTTGGCTTTTCAAAGGGCCTGAGAAACGGCTCGGTTTGCTTGTAGGCCTCCCTCTCTGTCAGCGTCAGCCCTGTCGACTTGAGAGCCTTCAGGAAGATGGCTAGGCGCTCGTTCTTGTCGGCGTCGCCCTCGAGGTCGACGCACACCTCCAGCACGCCCGTCTCCAGGCAGCGCTGGCCGAGGACGTGGCCCACGGCCGCCACGGCGGCGCCGTCCGTGTTGCTGTAGAGCAACTTGGCGATGGCCATCTCCCTGGTGGACGCCTTGCACACCGGCCGACCCGTCCAGTGCGTGACGAGGCCCGAAGTGTGCTCGCTGCTAGACACGAACGTCAGGCGGTTCCAGAAGTTGCGGCGACGACGCTCCAACGGGAAACCTGATCAACGACAGTTACGACTTACGACACCGAGAGCCCTCGTTACAGTAATGAGGAAGAGCAAATCGGATCTGTTGGTGAATACCGGAGGGCTTGTAGCCGATGGCCATGCGCTCCAGGTTCATGGGGTTTCGGTTGCGCACGTGCGTGTGCAACAAGGCGTCGTTGGGGCCCAGCGGCGGCTCGGACGGGTCGGCTGCCAACGGCGGCGGCGACGTCACCTTGGACGTCGAGGACGTGGACGAGGACGACGACGTGGAGAGGCGGCTGACCACGCGGTGCAGCCCGCACACCTTGTTCGTCATGTGCGACATCATGTGGCCGGACGCGAGGTGCGGCGACAACAGCAATGTTGTCATTTCTACTTCTAGAGCATTGGCCATTTAGGCGACGGCAGCGGAACATGCGGAGCCGCCTTCTCACGCAACCTCGCTGCAGTTTGGAGGACGCGTCGTTTGGCGCAAGACAAAATGTCAACCCTGACTTGAGTCGCCTCCTGCCGCCGCCCGCGTCTGCCAAACCGCTGCTGCCGCAGGCGGAATCTGCCCGATTCTGCCCGGGTCCGCCCGGCTCGGATCGGCCGATTCAAACGCGGCGGCAGTGGAAGCGTTAGTGTAGTGGCTCGCACTCAACTGACTGCACATTCTGCACTCGACATTTTAGTCGGCGAAGCGCATGCGATTGAATCACTTTGTCTGTAACTAGACAACTCGGTGACCACACCGTTTCTCTCGCTAGATCTGTTTGAGGTGGTGCATCTGGTCGTCTGTGTGCACGATGCCGCGTGCCAGCCGCTCCACCACGACGGCGGCCATGTCCATTCTGGGGGACGACAACCAGGGCGTGGCGGCGCGCAAGCGCAAGGTGGCCGCCAACGAGTGCAGGGCCGGCAACGCCGACGCCAAGTCGAACGTGGCCAAGGGCGGCAAGAGGCGCGCCGTCCTCGGAGAGATCACCAACGTCGGTCCAAACCCGTTCAACGTCATACCAGTCATTCAGGTTGTTTAAGTTGTTAGCTTTGATTGCAGGCTTTCGTGGAGGCGTCGCGTCGCGAGGCCAAGAAGGTGTTGGGCTCCAATGCTGCTTCGCAGCAGTCCGGCTTCAAGTACTCCATCAAGCCGCAGATCAAGGCCGACGACGAGACGACCAAGAGCGATAAGTTGGACAAGGTTGCGAAAGAGATCGAGGAGAAAGTGCTGGAGGTGATTTCTGAGGAAACGAAGCAAGAGAAATTGGAGGAGACGACGCAGAAGGAAGATGTGAAGGCCGAGGAATTCGTTTTCGACTTTGACCAAACCAACGCGGACGATCCCTTGCAAGTTGGCGAGTACGCGGCCGAAATATTCGGTTACTACAAGTCCAGAGAGGTGCCTGACCGAGAATCCGACTTTTTGCTTCTGTTTATGTTTTGCTAAATACTTGTAATCGGTTTTAGAGCTCGTTTGTGGTTCCTGACTACTTGTCGCAAGGCATTCAGCCCGAGGTAAGCACGCACATGCGGGCCGTTCTCGTGGACTGGCTCGTCGAGGTGCAGGAGAGCTTCGAGCTCAATCACGAGACGCTCTACACGGCTGTAAAAATCTTGGATCTCTATATGGCCAAGGTCGGTTCAAAATTGAAATTAAGCTTGAATTGCATAAAATTAAATCTGAGATGTTATCTCAACTTTTTCTTTTTCCTTGTTTATGTTTACAGAAGGCAGTTAAGAAGGACGAGCTGCAACTGTACGGTGCTGTGTGCGTGTTGATTGCCTGCAAGATCGACGAGAGGCTTCCCCCCTTGCTCGATGATTTTGTCTATGTGTGCGATGACGCCTACAATAAGCATCAAATAATCTCCACCGAGATCAAGGTTCTCGATGTCGTAGGATTTGATCTGGGCTATCCACTCAGTTACAGATTCCTAAGGAGATTTGGCCGAGTATTCAATTCAAAAATCGTACCTAGTTGTCAATTGTTAATTGCTTAGTTTCATCAGATTAATGACGCACTCTTTCGCATCATAGGTGTGTGGAGTAACAATGGAGACGTTGACTCTGGCCCGGTTTGTTTTGGAACTCAGTCTTATGGAGTACTCCTTAAATGTGGAGACCAGTGAGTCAAAGCTGGCTGCTAGTGCTCTTATTCTGGCATTAAAACTCAAGCACATAGAAGACTGGGAGTCACAGCTGAGTCATTACTCTGGCTATCTTGTGAGCGATTGCGAGCATATGGTCAATCGGCTGCTACAAATGGTCAAGGAGAACCGAGCACAGCAAAGTAAGAAGACCATCAGAACGAAGTACTCTCACAGGTAACGACACTTTTTACTTCAAAAAAAAAGTATAAGCAAAATTTTGCAATTTTAGTTTTCTACATATTTTGAAGCTCGGCCAGCTTCAAAAGCTTCTGACAGGCCTTTTCTAGCTTTTTAAGTCTTATAAATAATATCTATTCGTATTTGCACAAGAAACTACTACCTACCTAAAAACGTTTTACTTTTGCAGAGTGTTCCATGAAGTGGCTCTTGTGACTTTGCCGGACTCCATCAGCTGTTGACAAATCTTTCATGTGCACATCGCGCCGACGGCTGGCCTAACGGCATTGAGTGGAAATTTCATTTCATTATTAATTGCTTTCCTATGAGCGCTGACTTTTAGTAGGTACTTGATGTCTCGTTGATTCTAATTTTGTCTTAATCAACTGAGGACCTCTTTTGGTCTTTTGCAAACAATTAACGTTGTTTGCTTCGTAGAAATTCAATGCACCAATCATTCTACAGTTTAATCATCACTAAGTGTTGATCTCGTCTCTGACAATCATTCACTTAATCAATTGCTAAGAGATTGATTACCCTGAGTTTAATATACTCCTCAATAGTAGAAAAATCGAACAGATATTGCCCGTGTAAAGTCACCCCAATACGGCATCCTTGTTATCTTTGTCTCATTGCGGCATTTTCAACACATGAACATTGCTTCGTGGCTTCGTGGCCATTGCTGCCTTTGCAATGTCATTAATATGCTTCACATTTTTACGTATCTTCTCTTTGCTTGACTCTTCTTTGCCGTCACCTGGCCTCTTCTTCAGACTCTCCTAGTTCTGAGAACTGTACAGGGGGCGCAGCTACGAGAAGATTGTCTTCGACGGTATGCTCGTCGTAGAATTGGATGAGATGTCTGGGTGAAGCAACTGGATTGCTCTCCTGAGGCTGAAGCAAAAGAGTTGGCTGACCTCTGGACTGTGTTTGGACACTGTTAATGCTATCGTCTCTACTTTTCCTTCTTTTTAGTGTGAAGATGAGGCAGACGACATTGAGCAAACAAAGCAGAAGAGAGGACAAGGCCAGAATTCCTGCCCAAGCCAGAGCATCGTCGCCCTGGAGCTCCATGCGACTAATGCTGGCACTGAGAGTGGCATTGCTGAAGGAACACGGTCGATCACTCGAGTTGGCCGAGGGCGACTGCAGCATCGAATCAGACGATGACAATTGCTCCAACTTCGGCAAGAGACTCAGCCAGAGCGACATGGCGTGCGGACGCAGATGCGAGCCTACACTCGGTCGAGGTGCTTCAAAAAAATCAATTATTTTTCCAAATTTGTTTCAAAATGTCGACATTAAGGTGTGATTTGAAACTTGCCGACGATGTCAAGGTAGCGTTTTTGCCGCGCATCGAATCTCGGCCACTGCAGCGACTCTGTAGACTTCTTCGACGACTGCCTGGGCTCATTGGGATCCCTTGTGTTCAGCAAGTTTGATAAGTAGGTACATCATTAGTGGGTAAAATTGCCATATGTGCTATACCCTTGGTGAATGAAGTTGGCCCAGAATCGAATGATGTGTTGGGACATTCGTCTCTCCACTTTGGAGAAGGAGTGGGTGACGTGCGGCCACAGCGGGGCTGAGGAGGCCGAGAGCAACGGCAGCCCGAAGACCAACGCCAACTCGGAGCCGTGCGTGGCCCCAACGTCGCTCTGAAGTCACGAATACACCAACACTCGATTAAATTGCCTACTAAAAGTAAGCATCCCATTATTCAAATTGTAATGGATTTCGTGGCTGTGCCACAAAACAACGTTGCCCAAGTGGCCCAGAGGCCCTGCAGAGAAAAGAGGGCAATTAGATTGCGAGGTCATGGAGCACGTACCGAATCGCATACATCGCGTCGACTTCGCCCCCAATTGCAACAAGCGCTCGCACGACTTGAATAACAACCAAGCAAGCAAAATGTACTCACTCGCACATTAAGTACTTGTTCATTGGCTGCGAGGGGCAATGGGGCCTAAAGTTGTAAGTGGTATTACATTTGAGGGTTGTAGTAGTCGGTTTTTGTGAGTTTGAGCACGATTCGGCAGCAATTGGCTTTCCCAGATCAATGGTACGTGTGCCCCGGAATTGCCAGTGTCAAGTGAGCGTTAATGAGGCTCTTTCTCACCCCTCTCAGATGGCCGTAGGGGCCTCCTTGCGCAGAGAGTCTGTAGTGGTAGAAGTACACGCTGCTGTTCAGGGCCAGGGCGCTCCGCAGCGCCGGGCCCCGGTACAGGGCGTCGTTCAGCGCCTCCAGAAGCTGAAACAATGATAAGTTGATAACACTATCATATTGTGTAGTTGGTAGTAGGGCAAAAGCTTCGAATTTTTGCTTGTAAAACCGTATATTAAGGTGCTTCTCCCAAGTCTTTGAAATTAAGTAAATGATCGGTCACCTGCTGTCTTCCGTTTTTGTGATCGTAGTTGTGCTCGTTGGCGCCGTACTCGTTGGCGAGGGCGAGCCACGTGGCCGTGGCCACGTGGTCGACGTCGAGCACGCTCTGCGCCAGATGGGTCAGACGCGCGTCGCGCTCCGCGGCGCTCGGGCCGCGGCGCACCTGCCGCTCCGACATCAGGTCGAAGCCGTCGCCGCTCGCCACGCCAATTAACGCCGACAATCTGCATGAAACGATGAAAAAGAGACCATATTATAAGACATTTTTATAATGAGATCGACAATTTGGCTACTTGGGCGACGACTTTCTCTTATTGGATACGGTGACTCCGTCCCAGCTGGGTCCGAATTGGCCCGCGATCTCCGTGGCGACTAGATCGTCTGCCGAGATGGACTTGAGACAGGACTCCTTGTCGGACTTGGAGCAGTTGAAGAGGTCGGCCAACTGCTCCGCCAGGAGGTGCGACTCCTTGACCAGCGCCCAGGACGCGAAGGAGGAGCCCGACATGAGAATCACTCTTTGCACCAGTCCTAAATAGACACTTAATATTAGATGATTTATCAATTAGGTGATCACTTAAGTGATTATACCGGGTGCCATGGCCTGCGAGTGCAAGATGTGGTCGATGCAGGCGGCGCCCGTGCCGTGGCCCATGAGGGTGACGGCGTCGGCGTCGCCGCCGAAGTATACCGCGTTCTCCTGCACCCACTGCAAGGCCGCCAACTGGTCCATCAGGCCGTAGTTGGACACCACCGTGGAGTCGTCCGTCTTCAGGAAGCCTTTTCAGAACAATTACAAGCACTAATTACTTTACATAAAAAGTTAGTTATTATTGTTGAACCTAACATAGGTAAATAGTTAAAGACAGAGCGTTTGACTTGAACAAATTGGATTGCAGCCATAATGCTTGTTTGGTGATGCTAGTTTAGTGTGTCTTGACAAATGTCATGCTTAAGGCCCGTCAAAATGGCTCGGAAATGGCCTGAGAAGCAGCTTTCTCCTCATTTTAGCGTCTACCACGACAAGACCAGACAAATTGGACTGGGCCCAATTGCTGACACTCTACACAACCTGTTTATTGGGTACATGGAGAAGGCCAACGATTTTCTTGGGCACGCATCCAGCATGAGGTTTCGCTCCTAAACTCCGTTTCCATCGTGGAGCCATTCAAATGTGCTAAACAGTGCTAAAAGGCTACTATAGAAAGTGCTGAGTTCCAGCTACATTTACAATGTTCTTCGTCATTGTTGTTAAATTAATGTTTTTTTATTGCAATTTTTGGTTGTTTCTGACCGAGGACGCCGAGTCTGTAGTTGAAGGTGACGACGAGCGCGTTGGCGGCGGCGGCCAGGGCGCGGCCGTCCCACACGTTGGCCGCGCCCCACACGAAGCTGTCGCCGTGCACGAACACCAACACCGGCAACAACGATTTCTCTGTCAAAACGGAAATTTTCGTAAATCAAGACAGTCTTTTCTTCCTGAAAATGTACTACGTATGTAGATGTAAGTAAGAAGAAATGTTGGAGCTAGACACGTGCAAGTTCCACGTGGCTTTGGAAGCCGTGTTCATGTGCGTCTGACCCCGACAAAGAAGCCTTACATATTAAAGCTAGTAACCACTTTTAGGCCTCAAACATCATTTAAACAAAAAAAGACCTTTTTTATATGACTTTTTTATATGACCACTTTATGCTTGCCATAAATGTCTTACTCAATTTTTTTTAAAAGCTTTCTTAATGACAAATTTCGTTAAAGTTGGTTTCCCTGTCAAATTTGATGGGAAATCAAGAGATGAAATATCATATAGTACTTACTACCCACAGTTGTTTTATGATGTTAATTACAGCACTTCCGGTAAATTATTTGCATTTCAAAACTTCCAATAAGAATTTGGTATGGAATGGATCACGTTGGAATCCAAGTCCACACGTGCAAGTGCCACATGTGCTTTGTAGGCCACGTGATTCTAAGTCCATTGCGACACACATGGAAATTGTAGTCTTGCACGTGTTCAAGCTTCTTCTTGTTTCCATGCTCGTATGGTTCCGATCATCCGGAAATGTCTGTCCACTCCAATCCCAGGGAATCCTTTGAAGCACCCCTCGATCGCTACAAGTACGTATTGCTAGTGAATTGTAAGAAAATGTCTTTGACATGTTAAAAAGTGTCCTACTTGAGGAGACCCCACAAGTGAGTTTGGTCCCCGTTTTTCCCAGTCTTCTTATCCGTCGAAGCCCTACACTTGGACCTATAAAAGCTGTGGATTCCTCGTCTCAGGTCGCACTTGGGTCCCTTCTAGGTCGATCTGGGTGCTCCTACCAAGCGAATGTAGTTGCGAACAAGCTCTTAGTCTCTCCTTGCTCTGGTCTGGGGTCAAACAGCCTAAATTGATCGCGATGAAGGCCGAGACGGGCGATTTGAAGGGGTCCATTGCGGGTCTGTACTTGGACGACGAGTACTTCCTGCACTACCCGTCGGGCATGCGCATGACGGACGGCTTGCCGCCCGAGGTCCTGAGCGTGGTGGACCCGCACTGGTCGCAGTTCCCGCCGGCCAACCCGCTGATCGCGCACATCTTCGGCGTGCTCTTCTTCTTCCTCTTCTTCCTCTCCTTCCTCGGCAACGCGCTCGTCATCTTCATCTTCCTCAAGGTCAAGAAGCTGAGGAGCCCCACCAACATGTTCACCGTCAACCTGGCCGTCGCCGACCTCGTCATGATGACCACCATGGGGCCCCCCGTCACCATCAACGTGTACATGCAGCGCTACTGGGCCTGGGGGGCCGCCGCATGCAAGATCTACGGATTCATCGGAGCCGTCGTCGGTAATAACTTCTTTTCCATGAAGTAATATTATGTTCTTGACTAATTGTTATGGTGATTAGGCACGGTGTCGATTCTCTCCATGGTGGTGATTGGTTATGATCGCTACAATGTGATTGTGCGAGGGGTGACGGGCAGGAAGATGACCGTGATGAAGGCGCTCTGCATCCTCATGGCCATCTGGGGCTACTGCATCGGCGTCGCTCTTCCGCCTCTTCTCGGTACAATATTAGTTAGTCCATTGGTTCATTTGGGGTCAGGAAAAGTATTTCCCTATTAGATTATTGGGGCGGCTATGCGACGGAGGGTCTGCTTTATACTTGCTCCTACGACTATCTGAAGGAGACTCTGAATCACCAGAGCTACGTGTTGTTCGGCTTCACCTTCAACTACTTGTTGCCCATGTTCCTCATCTTCTTCTTCTACTCCTCCATCGTCAAGGCCGTGTGGGCGCACGAGCTCGCGCTCAAGATGCAGGCCAGGCGCATGAACGTCGACTCCCTCAGGTTCACCCGCAACACTGAATTGATTGATTGATCGCTATTTGATTGATTGGTTTGATTGATTGGATTAGGACAAACGACTCTCGCAAGGAGTCAACGGAGATCAAGATCGCGAAGGTGGCCATGACCAACGTGTTGATCTGGGTGTCGGCCTGGACGCCCTACGCCCTGGTGGTGCTGATGGCCGTGTTGGGCGACAAGAAGAGCGTGACGCCGCTCATCTCGCAGCTGCCCTCCTTCATCGCCAAGACCGCCTCCTGCTTCAACCCCGTCGTCTACGCCTTCAGCCACCCCAAGCAAGACGCAATCTCTTCATTTCGAGGCCCAAATCAAATGAAATTATAATTATCATGTTGTTTGTAGGTATAGGGAGGCCCTGATGAGCGAGGTGCCCTGCCTGGGCGTGGAGGAGGACAGCTTCGAGGCCGAGGACACGATCTGCGTCAAGGAGAGCGTCAAGAGCGAGAAGGCCTAAAGACATCCAATCAAACTGAGAGCCAAGAACGCTTACCCATCCACATCAAATTAAATTACCCCAAAGAGCAATTTGCTGAAAGAGAGCTAAAACAAGCAATATTGAAAATAATTTAGTCCTCTGCTAGATCTCACTACATACTACACAAAATATGCTTTTACTCTTTACCCTACTTACTAAAAGATTTTCCTGGCCTTTACTCATTGATTTAATGCATTTTTTCTCTTCATAAAGTAAGAATGTACTTTTACTTGCAAATATGTCTTTTTCCAACTAACATTGTCATCAAAGCTAGGTCCATGATCATAAACAATGTAGTTCTTTCCCATCCTATGTACGGTAAATTGGCACCCTTAAAATGACATTTAATCTTTGGGCAAAGTAGTAAAAAGTGGCACTAATAAAACTCACAAAAACCAAAATGTCCTAATGCCTGCATTTATTTGTTGTTTACATTCCAAGGAGGACATTTCTAAATAACACAATATTATCCTTGAGAGAAAGCAGGACTGACCACGTGTTTAGTGGTTTGCTTGGCCAAGGTGAGGAAGACCAAAGTGGCTGCTAGTGAGGATTTATGGGACAGAGGCCAAAAGTCTGATAACAACACGAAGACAAGGACGTGTCACGCCAGCTGGTCCAACCCCATTTATGAACGCAGTCAATAAAGGCCATATTAAGCAAAAAGATCGCAAAACAGTCCTATAACAATATTACATACGAGTATAGGTATTAATCCCTCCAAAGAATGTATTGGGTACAACCTTTCCTTATATTGTAAGAAGTTAAGGACGATTTCATTGTACCTGGAAGAAAGCTTACTTAAATGTGCTTCAAAGCCCATTGTCAAACGAAAAGGTACTGTTAAAAGAACACAATTTATGTGTCATGTGAGATGGTAGTGTTTTTTGTAACACATTATTAAGAGATGAAGCCTTTTTCTTTTGATAGCAATATCAGTGCTTTCCACGGCTTCTTGACCCCTTCTTTCTTATCCCGATGATGCCGACGATAGCCCCCAAATCCCCTGGGCCCAGGATCGAGATGAGCCAAGATCAGCGACCATCACGGAAGCGTGATTGGCCATATAAAGCAATAATACTGCTTTCTCATCAGTGGTCGTTCCAGAGTCGAAAAGGGATTAGAGATTTGGCCAAGACGCAAAGGGAAATACAAGCAAAGATGCTCTCTTTACACTTTGACTCATCCTTTGATAAGAAAATGGGTTTGAAATGCCAAAAAAAAAAACAAGAAAAGGGCTGGTGCAATGCAGTTTGGACATGCGCCAAAATTGCTGCCTCAAAGTGTGTGTGCGCTTCTTTACACATTTATGTATGTACGAGTACGTAGAAATCTAGTGGTGCAAGCAAGTCACTTCAAATGTTGGGCTTTTATTAGTGACTTTTCTACTTTTTTAGTAGTGGCCAAACAATGCTTTTCGATGCACTTTCTTCTTACTTGAACCGCAACCAACTCGCTTTGCCACTTCTCTTGCTCTACTGACTTCTTTTACCACTGCAACATTTGTTTGCTACAGAGCACTCACTACTTACGACCACTGCTTCACTTCTAGTACTACAGCTCTGTTACTTCTAAGTTGTGAGGTTAAAACAACACATAGGTAGAGAAACAAGAGTTTCAGAGTAGAAAGAGCGATGCTGTCACCCCTCTTTTTTCTTGCTGTCTCAAACCCACAGAAAAAGAAAGCGATATCTGCGTGGATAGAGAGATAATAGAGCTCTCATTTAACTCTTCTGTATGTAGGCACTCCCATGGGACTGGCACAGCTGGTTAGGAGGAACAATTGATCATGGTAGGTACAATGTGAGGTATAGGAGAAACGGTTTGGCGCTGAAGGTCGGATTTGTTTGTGGGAAGTGCAAACATCGAGGATTGCCTGGATTGGATCCATTTCGAGTTTGTGTGC
>JAOXNJ010109469.1:0-11553 GCA_028566655.1 Metis holothuriae
ACTCGTTTCCAGCAAGTAATTTGGCCAAGTATTACTTTAACACCGAAAATGCATATATAATAAGTTTTTAATAACCTTGCGAAAATGTACCAGTCCGTGATGTAATTCACTGCCTCATTCAAAAATCAGATAATCTTGGCTGTGACGATTAGTGAAAGCTACCGGTCGGTATGATTTTCCAGCTTAACTTCGGTAACACTAACAGTATACTGCGTGATGTCGCAGAAGATTGATTGGTTTATTGGCCTTCCAAATTTCGATGAGAACAGTAATTAGTAATTACTTTATGATGCCAGCCTTGACCCACTCCTTGACATCTGTGGGCAATTGTTTAAGGGAAAGTGCCACGCGTTCCACGTCTTCCACAAGCACTGTGAGACGGTAGGGCCTGAACTCTTTCAACACTTTGTGGCCTCCTCCACGCTCAATGGGATGAAGGATAGAGAGTTTTACGAGGTGCTCCCAACTCCGAAGTAAAAGTGGCTTTGACCGCCTGTGAAAGAAGAAATGGAAAAACATCAAAAATATTGATGGACACATCAAA
Organism: Metis holothuriae; assembly: GCA_028566655.1. Taxonomy (NCBI): domain Eukaryota; kingdom Metazoa; phylum Arthropoda; class Copepoda; order Harpacticoida; family Metidae; genus Metis; species Metis holothuriae. Next base: position 545 of record JAOXNJ010109469.1, read on the forward strand.
AAACGCTAAAGCTGGTCAACTGTTGCAGTTATCCATGTTCAGTGGCGGTGATAAAATCCCAAAAAAAGAAAGACTTGGAGGTTTGCTTTCAAGCAACTTACGTCAAAATTGCGGAGCACTTGATCTGGGCAAAACGCCTGTATTCATGGAAGACCTGCGCGAAGTTAACGGTCTGCTCTTGGTCATCATCAAGCTTCAAGATATTCGTGATGGTAATTAGCAGGGTCATCTCTAGAACGCTCAAGCCACGAAGATGCACGTCCACCACATTCACATTCAAAAGGCCCCAAGCCGATTCCAGACTACGCACCGACGGAGGAAACATCTGAGAAAACATGAAAAATTGATTTTCTGAAGTATCATAAGTAGACCTAGGGAAAAAAATTTTAAATTAAAAAATTAATTTTATATTTTTTTGGTCATTTTAGACTAAAATTTTTTTCACCTTTTTAGGCAAAATTTCAATTTTTTTGGAATTTTCAGGAGGAAAATTGAAAATTTTAACGAAAAATTTGAAAAATCAGCAATTTTAATTACATAAATAAAAAAATTTTAATGATTTTTTCTGGAATTGTGCTAAAACTTGGATTTTTTTAGTGCCAAAATGAGGTGGAATTTTCTTTAAATTTCAACTGTGGGCACTATGCCTAAAAGAATTTCACAAAATTTAGTTGTGGTGTACCAAAAGAAATTCTTTCAAAAAAATCAAATTTTGGAATTTTTACCAATTTTTAGGCAATATTTTGGGATTTTTAGCTCAAAATTTTCAATTTTTTCCCGTTGTCCAATCATAAGCGTGGGCAACCTTATGGGCCTAAAAACAATTGAACTTTGTTAGGGCAAAGTGAGTTACTCACAGGCGCGTCATTCGTGACCAAGGCTACATGGACGATTTGCCTCAGAGTGGCCACACTTGGATCAATATCGCAGACATCTTCCAGAAGTTGCTTCACCTTCTTGTCGTTGATGAGCTCATCGAGTCTGCCATTCCACCTGCGGCTCTCCTTGTCGTCCTCTTCCATGCTCAGGAGGTGCTGGAAGACCTTAAGGTGCTCCGAGTAATTGTTGGGTCTGTCGACGTGAATGATTGTGTGCGAGAAGCGCGATTTGACGCGCTTCTCCAGACTCTCGATGACGTCGACGCGACTCGTCATACCCACGACCAACACCGGCACAGACTCCTCGCCCAGGTGCGTGCTGTTCATCAGGTGGTACAAAAGGGTCTGTTTAGGCGTGGAGCAAAAGGCCTCGAAGTTCTCCAGGACGAAGACCAATGGCCTCGACGAAGAGGAGGGACTCAGAATCTTATCGAACAAATAGGCCAGCTGCTCGGAAAACGAGGTGAAATTCTTGCTATCAGACTGCTCGTTTTGCTGCACTCTCATTTGTCTGCAAATGGATTTGATGGCATGTGCATTGTTGTCGCCCTCCACCTGACCTTGCAACGTGACGCAGTGCACCAGCTCGCAAAAGTCGTCCAGGACGGAGCGCACCAACAAGCTCTTGCCGCTGCCCGACGCGCCCAGCAACAGCAACGAACCGGACTCACGTCGATGCACTAGACGATTTACCAAATCTAGAATCATCAATCGAATTTAACCATAACAATGAAATAAAAAGAGCCTAGAACAATTGAATGTGACTTGAAGTTCAGGTTTCTCTTCAAGGGTTTACCTCGAAGTCGCTGTTGCTGCTGGTCCAGACCAAAAACGCGCTTGTCGCCCAACTTGACCAAAGCCAGGTGCGAAAGCGATTTAGGCGCCATTTTTTGCGGACGCGAGACAAAAGTAATGTAATGATTCTTTAAGAATTGTTGGTGCTGTTGCTGCCAGTGACAAGACCGATGCGCTGCTTGATCATCTGCTGTCTGCGCTGCCGCTTCGTCTCCTCGTCCTCCACCTTCTCCTCCTTCTCGGCGACCACGTCGTTGTTGCGCTTCAACAGCTTCTCGCACTCGTGCGCGTCCTCCAGGCCCAACTCCAGACGCGTCATCGGCCGACGCAGCATCGCATCAGATTCAGAAAGAACGCGCGCCACGAGTGTCAGCTGTCACGCCCGGGTCAGCTGACGCGACAGCTGACTCTGGCGTTTGTTGACGTTTAGGTGGGGTCGAAGTGGTCGTCGCTCTCGGCCATGACGTCGTCGCTGCCGGTGAGCCTGTCGACGCTGCTGTCGTCGGTGTCGGAGCCGCAGAGGGCCGCGGCCAGCTACGAGTGGCTGAGCCTGCTGTCGCAGTGGGTGAGGGATTCGTCGCGAGAGGAGCTGCGCAAGACGCAGAAGACGCTGGTCGACGATCTGCTCAAGCTGATTGAGAGCGGGGGCGTGGGCGCGGCCTCGAGATCTCTGGTGGCCGAGAATTTGGTCAACATTTTCGTCATTGGCGACACCTTCATGTTGTTCGAGGCCATCAACAGATGCAACGACCTGCTCAGGACCAAGGACGACTCGGTGCAGCTCGTCAGTGCGCGTTTATCAGCCCTCGTCGTTCTCGGCCAGATGTATCGGCGTCTCGGCCGCATGACGGGCCGCAGCTTCGAGGAGAGCGTGCAGTTATTGTCCAAGATGCTCAAGATCGCCGATTTTCAGACCCGATCGCAAGTGTTGATGACCTTCGGCCATATCTGCCAGGGGTTGGAGCAGGCGCTGTCGGTCTCGTTGCAACGCGATCTCTTCAAGATGGCCAAGAATGCGTTGACCGACCGCAACTCCTTCGTGCGTTCGTCGGCAGCCACGTGTTTGATGTGCATGGCCGAAGCGGGCTTTGTCGGCCACGCCGACCTCGAGGTGTTGGCCACCACTTTCTTCAGGGCCTTCGAGAACGACGACTACGAGACCAGGAGGCAACTGGCCGATGCACTGGGGCGTATTTTGGCGTTGGCACTTTTGCCGGTTAGTATACATATCTTCAATCACATCAACATCGCAGAAAAGAGGACTTCTTGGGCTATAAGGTAACAGACGTCTTATTGTTCGTTGAATGTAGAAAGGGGGTGGTCGTGCCTCGGTGTCTTCTACGAATCCTGCGTCTTCGTCGACGGCTACTACGGGCAACAAGAAGGCATCTGGAAGCGTCCAGCCGTCCAGCAAATCAAGCACATTGGATGAGGTGCTCGCAATTCTTGGTCAAGGGTTCATCAAAGGTATTTAATAATCTCTGGCACTCATTATCGTGCACGTGCTCGTAAATATTTTATGCAATCACTAATGCGTTGGTTCTGATAGGTGGCTCCGGTTCAGGCCTCATCAAGGGCTCTTCCCCAGTAAGTCAGGAGGTTCGCGTGGGTGTCACGCATAGCTACGTGTCTTTTTTGGAGCAAATGGGCTCTTTGTGGCTCGAAAAGAACTTGCAACTCGTTATAAGTCACTTACTAGAGTTGCTGGCTCATCCCAAGGCGGCAATGTCTCACATCGATGCCGTTTACTCAAGACGATGTGTTACTCACGTACTCAATACGAGTGTGGGCAAGATGTTGGGGGAGAAGTCGCAGCGGTCTGCCTGCAAGGACCTCATTCATTTCATCGATCGACTCATGCGAAACTTGGATGGTGCACAGGGTGATCCGCAACAGCAGTCCAAGGATGCGAATACCGAAACTCTGCATGCGCAGCATATTCTCGTTGTTGCCCTAGAGCAGCTAGGTGAGTTCTTCTTTACCAAATTTTTAACATGCTACGTATTTCCTGTATTGATAGCAAATTTGCTGATTTTCGGCTACAGGTCGTCTTCTGTTGCGTTTGGGTACCTCGAGTCGCAGCCTCATCTCCGACTCTAGTCTAAAGACAACGGACGTCGTGCTTTCCGTTCTTCTACACCCCATGCAGGCTCCTCGTCTTGCGGCAGCTTGGTGTCTTCATTGCTTGTGCGCAGCGTCGTCTCAGCATTTGACTCCACTTTTGGACCGATGCCTGCAATCCCTCGAGTCTCTGAGAACTAAATCCGAGGCTTTGTCTGGATATTCTGTGGCTTTGGCTGGTATTTTAAGTGCCACTCGGTTGACGCCTTTGGGTATCCCCCACACTCGTGGCAAGATCGTCTTTAACGTTGGTGAAGAATTGCTCAGGTCAGCTTCGCAAAGCAGCAAGCTTTCAAGAGAACGGAGTTCGTCAGGATGGCTTCTCATAGCTTCTGTTATGACGTTGGGCCCTTCAGTTGTTAAGGCTTTGTTGCCTAGAATGATGCTATTGTGGCGGAATGCGTTCCCACGGTCTTCCAAGGAGCTTGAGTCAGAGAAGAGCAGAGGTGACGCCTTCACTTGGAAAATTAGTCTTGAAGCCAGAGCCGGAGCTATGGCCTCCATACAAGCCTTTCTTTTACTGAACAAAGCCACATTAGTAAATGAAGACGTGCTACGGAGACTTACTGTTCCTATTGAGGCGTCTTTAACTCTAAACGCCAGTCTGGGATCGATTTTAAAAAGTTATTCTGCCGAACTTAAAGCCCTGGCTGCTATGCACAGAATGAGACTCTTTGAATGCCTTCTCCTCGTTCCACCTCAGTGTCTCGAAAATTGTTACACTGCTCTTTTGAGACTTCTGGTAAGTAATTTTTTTTATTGAACTATAAATTAGTTTTCAGTTTTCCTTTTTTGTTGTTGTTGTTGAAAATTTTAGGTGGCTGAATTCACCCTAGCGGATGGCTCAACAACTTCAACGTCCTTACTACGGAATCTGTGCCATTCGGATGACGCAGTCATCATGGGCACTAAGTTTCAGGACGCAGAGAGTATGGCGATTGAAGAGCAGCTTCTAGCTAACAGTGCATCAGGCTCTAAGGCTATTGAGCACGATATCTATGCTCTTATCAGATGTATACGACCAGGTTTCTGAATATCATTAAGAAAATGCAGAAACGGCTCACTGTAATTCTATTTTGCTTTAGATTCCAATCCGGGATCTATGCCTCTCGGCGTTTCGGTCGTGGACGCTTCCATCCTGCTCTTTGGACACGTCTTCCCCCGTGTAGCCTCCAAGCATCGTTTGCAAATGTTTGAGCATTTCAACGAACAAATTAAGCACAACTCGGGAGCCAAGAGCGGCTCTAAAAATGCCCTTGTTGCGGAGGCCATTCAATCCAACATTCTTGCAGCCACATTGGCAGCTCTTAGAGCTTTGGTGCATTCGAAAGCAAAGTTTGGCAACGAGGGCGTTCAGCAACCCGCCATCACGCTTATTTTAGGTACTGCATTTTACTAGGTAGTTGAAATCTATTTTAAACTTAAGAGTAACTTTTTTTTTGTTTTCTTTCTTTCGCTTCAGGTGGTCTAACCTCTCCCGTTGCCCTCCTTCGGTGTGCATCTGCCGAGGCTTTGGGTTTGATGGCTCAGGTCTCTACGGAAGCCAAGTTGGTGTCGGAGATGACGCAGAAATGCTTTGACAGCCTCAAGTCTAATCGTGATAATAGCGTTTCCAGAACTGGCCACGCCTTAGCGCTGGGCTGTTTACACCGCTATGTGGGCGGCATGGCCAGTGCTCAACACATGCATACGTCCGTATCTGTTCTTTTAGCGCTAGCTCAAGACGGCAGTGCTTCCCAAGTGCAGATCTGGGCTCTTCATGCCCTTGTAAGAACAAATGAAATGAATGGATGAATAACAAATATCATGACACCTTTATTGTCTCTTGCTATAGGCTTTGGTGGCTGATTCGGGTGGACCTTTATTCCGTACCTTTGTGGAGCCCACATTGGCTGCCGTACTTAAACTTCTACTGAGTGCGCCAAGTCACAATCTAGAGTTACTTTGCTGCCTCTCCAGGACGCTTTCGGCTCTTATCAACACATTGGGGCCTGAGCTGTCGGCGAACGACGAAATTGCCCAACCACGTGAGTTTTGATTGACAGTACCTTAGTCAGTTACTCATTTATGTTGCTCTAACTGTCTGCAGTTCGTTCCTCGTTGGTGTGTGCGTGCTCGATTCTTCAACACCATATGCACCCAGCTCTGCAATCGGAGGCCATTGCCTGTCAACAACAGCTGCACATGTTTTCCCACTCCCAATCTTCTGGAGCCACTATGGTTCCTACTTTATGTCGTCTGTTGAAATCGAAGCACCTTGTCTTGAAAAAAGCAGCTGTTGCCTGTCTGCGACAGTTCACTCAAAGAGAGGCCAAAGAAGTTTGCGAGCAGGCCAAGGTCGTTTTCGAAGAGCACAGTCTGAAGGATACTCATAATCTAGAAACTGTGCGATTTAACGAGTCCGGTCTGCCAGGTGTGTTGTTCACCATATTAGATGAAGAAAACGACGATCGTCTTTTGGCCAATGTACACGATACAATCAATTTTATTCTGAGCTCCACGGCGGCCGAAAACCTCGGCGTTTGGCTTTCTTTGCTGAGAGAGGTACTTACGATTAGCTCATCAGAGTCTACTCCCGCCCCTGAGACCAATAAGAACGAAGATAACGACGACGATGAGGCTACATTCACCTCGGGAGAAGAGGAGAAGGGAGGTATGCAGCCCAGGTGGACTACACGCGTGTTCGCTGCCGAATGCCTCAGAAAAATCATAGAAGGTTAAATACTTTTCTGGTTTTTTGTATGAATGAATTTTTCGTTACTGTCCTTTTTGTAATCAGATTGCTGTCGTGGAAATCGAGCCCATTTCGATCTGTCTCTAGCTCGTGAAATTGGACGTGTCTCAAACAACGACTTCCTTGTGCTTCACTTATCCGAGCTCATTCGCATTGCATTCATCGCCGCCACTAGCGAGTGCGACCAGCTTCGGTTGGAAGGCATGAAGACGTTGCAAACAATCATTGAGCTCTTTGCCAACTGCCCAGAGCCCGAGTTGCCAGGACACGTGATCATGGAACAATACCAGGCACAAGTAGGAGCGGCTCTCAGACCAGCATTCTCAGCTGATACACCAAGCCATGTCACGTCTGCGGCCTGTGATGTGTGCAGTGCGTGGATAGGATCGGGTGTTGCCAGACAATTTGATGATCTTAAACGTGTCTACCAACTCCTGGTGACGGCGCTTGAAAAGATGAAGGTCAGGGATCAAGGATACAACTACAATGAAAGTGCCCTCACGCTCGAAAAGCTCTCAATACTGAAGGCATGGGCGCAGGTTTACATTGTGACCAACGCAACTAATTTCAAAGAGGGAAAGGTTGACGATGATGAGTTCGGAGATATGGTCGGCGACTCAAAGTCGGCACCCCAAAATCTGGCGTCATTGGTACAGAGCGAGTTGTCAGGTTTGTCAAAACACTGGCTGGCTTGTCTCAAGGATCACGCTCTGCTGAGTTTGCCTCAATCCTTCAGATCACAGCTGCCTCATGATGGCGGTGCCTTCTATACATACGACACGCTTGAGAGTGCCAGACCTCATTACGCTGCCACTTGGCCGCACATTTTGGAGGCTGCAGCCGTTTGGCTCGCAGCTGGAAGTGGATTCGACGAGGTCGGCGATAACGAAGACGACGTGGGTCCTGCCAATGCAAAGGCCATTGAAACGTTGAACGAGGAGCGCTTCCATCTCATTTATGGCCTTTGTCTGGAGAAACTTGTTGATACTCGTTCAGTCGAGCTGAAACGCACTGAAGTGCAGAGTTGCTTACGCACACTCTCACGGTTGTTGAGTCATACGCAAATGCGTCAAAAAGTGCTTGCACAAACAGATGGTCCTTCCTTGTTGGTCGAGCTTTTGCGTGTACTACATCGCACCGCTTTGACACGTGAACAGTCACGTGAACAACTGGGCGTTATCGAGGTGCTCAAGTTAGCCCTAGTAGCTGCGAAGGAGAGATTAGATGCTTTAAAACGAGAAGAGAAACGAATAAGAGCACCGGCAAATCAACAATTGGAATCCCCTGAAATCTTAGATCAATTGGGCGAAGGTGATGAAAATGGCTTATTTGACGCAAAATCATCAGTGTGCATGGCAACATTAGACATCTGCATGTGCATCCTTATTCGCTTCGCCCCTTCGCTCTCACCCAAGGCCGCCAGACAACATCAAGCAGTTGTTTATGCAATGAGCAAGAGCAAGTCGAAGACTTTGACTGCAGAAAGCGTTGAGGTCGTAGGCAAAACCTTCAGAGTGACGACAGGGCTCACTCAACTCTGCTCTCCCATGGGAGCTTTGGCCCTTTTGCCGACAGTGTTGTGGTTTCACATCGGGGCTCTTATCGAGATCAAGGATGACGAAACGGAAGAAAGTCAGAAGCTTTTCGAAATTTTGCTGGAAGATCTCTATGCCTTTACTCAAGATAAATACGCTTCAGATTCAACTACTCAGTCTCGGTGGTCGCAACTGGTTCACAGTGCAATAATTTGTCTGGTGGAGGCCCACGAGAAGACGCCCTCTGTGCGACTTATAAGAGCCATAGTTACACTACATGTCAATTGCAAGGATTCGGTGGTTTCAACCAGAACAACGACAAGGATCACAAAAGCCTTGCAAGACGCCTTGGACTTCTCAACAAAGCCAAGTGATAAGAAGGCCCAGTTGGTGCGTGTGGTGCGTCTCATTTTCGAAAAGCGAGGCGATCAAGACACATCAAATAGATCCATCATCAACGCAATCTTGCCCCCATTGTTAGATTACTTGTTGAGCATCGAGAGTCGCCGCGTTAGGAATGACGAGGAGCTGGCTGTCACGCTCAACTGCCTTCAAGTAGTTGAAAAGTTGAATGGCGAGGAGAAGGATGAGACAGAGGATCAAAATGAAGGACAGCATCTTATGCATTTCCTAGTGCCTATCCTAGTGAGTCACCTCGTCCAAGACGATGATAAAGAAGCCATCATGGACGAACAAGAGAGAATGCTTCGTCAACGTCTGCATTCGAATGCGTTGGCGTCGTTGACTGCTCTAGGGGGGAGCAAACCTTTCGCCCTGAAGCGCGTTTTGAGCAGGTACGACGAGCTAAAATCGCGCCTCGAGCACGCCCTAAAGTCCGATCGCGACAGAGTGAAGAGAGAAAAGGAAATGGAAGAGGCCAATAAAGAGAGACAGAGAAGAGCTGTGGAACAACAAGAATTTAAACCGAGTATAAAGCTGTCAATGGACTTCTCAAAGTTCACCGCCAAACCGATCAACGACAAAAAGGAGATGAGGAAGGAGGACAAAGAGTAGCCGTGATCAACGAGTGCCAACAGTAAGACGTCCACTATGTAATGTGGACACTTTTGGAACGATTTAATGTGTACATGCATGTTATAGTACTATTTAAGATTTGTAGCGTACCATCGCTTTGATTGTAGTTAACATGAAAATTTTCATTGCCAGTTTAGACGTTAACCATTTAGGTTGTCAACTAATCACCTAGTATGCATTGAATGGCGTTGTAATAGACAATTAGGTCGTATAAAAGTAACATGCTGTGTAATCAAAGAAAACGAATGCATGGTTGGTTGTCGAAGAAAACTGCTAATTTTGTATACCTTTAGTGAACAGTTTATGTCATCTTTTTACATAGCTTTTAGTTTGATGGTGAAATCCTGATCCTCTTGCCCCTTCTCAGTGACACTGAGTGCAATTGTAATGAAGTTGCCCTTGGAAACAACATCGATTGTCTTTCTTCCACAGTTCAAACGAGTTCGAGGACGTCCATTGTCAACAATGCCGAACAGAGAGAGCACAGTCGATCTCGAGGAGCAATCAGAACCCAACCGAGTGACCAGTCTCCCCTTCAGCTTGCCACCAGATGCATGCTGTCAATATAAAAGGTACAATAATTCATTCAATAGTTTTAATTGTTTTTAATACTTTTTAATACTTCATTGGTGACATGAGTACCTTGACCCTGATCCTGCACTTGTACCAGCCCTCCGTCTCTCCCCGCGGCCACTGTGGAGCTACGATCTTGATTGATTGCCCAGAGCTCAAGATTCGGTCACCCATATTAAAGCTTTTGTTGATTTCGTTGAAATCAGAACCGCAAATGGAGACGATTTGTTGGGCTTCCACATCTTTTTCGGGTAAGTTCGAAATTGCCAATAGGGCCAGAGCCAACTTGAAGCGAAAAGTCATTTTGAGTTTGTATTTAGAGTCTCTCTTCTTTTCGGATAGATTTTTGTACTGACCTTGGGCTTATATAGCAAAATTTTGAATGTTTGTTGGTTTTCACTAGGGCTATTAAACCCACTTTGTTTCCAAATTGACGTAAGATAATGTGAGCAAGAGAATTAAGACCCCCATCAAACTGTAGAGCAGGTACTTAGGAGGTGTAACTAACTTTACTGTAGATTCATTTGTATTGTTCATAAAGAAGGTAGTTTTGCCCGAGGAATTTTTGATACAGCACTTAAAGAGATGTTTCGATCCACAAAACTTTGTTTTGAACACTCCCTCGCTTCGAAATTCGTCGTTTTATAATCCTCGAAAGATTTTAGAGCAAGAACAAAATGTTGCTGTAAAGATTTCGTACTTATCGTATGTATTATTCCTTTTCTCTTCATTGTCACACCTTAAAAGCAGAGAAGGGAGAGATACAAAGGGACTCTCAATATCCAGACCACAATCAATTACTTAAGAACAAAAGTGCTTTAGGCAACAAGTAAGGGAACAAGTGAAGATACAATGTCATTCATTCATTACTCTCTGTAAAAGTACGTAGTAGCAAAAAGTGTTAAATTGTTTGAGCTTGCATCATCAAAATGTCCTTTTTCCTCATTTTCTTTGTCAAAAATGGAAGTTTTTTTTGTCCATTGACGGTTTAAGTAAGAACATCTTGATAATTCCTCAAAGCAAATTCTTGCTAGCATCATTAACGGAGATTCTCATCGTCTTGCATTACTTACTACGTATAGTAGTAATATCTTCTCTAAGTTACTCTAATTGTCTACTACTAATATTCGTGCACTCCTAAAGTACTGTAAATAGATGGCACTATTAGGCACCGTAGGCTTGCTCGTAGAAGTCCTTGTCCGTGTCCTCGGAAACCACTTGGCCCGCTTTCGGACCGTCCAGCTGCAATCAATCAATCAATCAATCAATCAATCAATCAATCAATCAATCAATCAAAGACCTAACATATCAATCAATCAGTGAATCTGTACTACTTAC
>JAOXNJ010109912.1:0-11660 GCA_028566655.1 Metis holothuriae
TACTCGTAACTGTTGTATCTACTAGCACATTTGAAAGTAGGCGTAGTCGTTGGGACACATATGAAGTAGACATAATGTAGTGGCTGTAGTAGTAGACATAGAACATGGAGTAAAAAGAGCACTAATTAACGGACCAAGTAGCAATAGTAAATGCAATAAACATGAAGAATTGTCAGAAATAGACATTGTGATTTAGTAGTAGTAGACGTATTGTGAAAGGCCTACTGGCTGAGTAGACCTTTTTCGGTCTAGTGATTTTATCTTTGGCAGTATGTAGTGGCTTTCGCAATTGTGATGGAAGCAGTGTTGGTTCTTCTTGAAGACACGGACGAGCAGCCAGCCGTGACTCAGTACATACCCGACGATCACTCAGCCACGAAGTCGATGGCCACTTGCATCTAAACAAGACTTCATATAATGCAAAATGTTCACTAATAACAATTGGTCAATATTACACTAACAGTACGTTTTATGTATTATCTTTCAATATATTCACTGCATGTGTTGTTTAGGATTCATAAATAGAGAAGTTATGTTTTTAGGTGTCAAAAATCACTCATGCTCTTTGGCCATGTCCAAAAATTCGTTCTACTTTTAACACATTTAAAAAAGAGCTTTTTTTAGAGACTAAGAAAATGCTTGCATTAATTGTTTCGTCTCTGTTTTTGGTCGCAGTGATGCGTGAATAACAAGAGATAAGAGCAGCAATGGCAAATCTCGCAAAATTCTGACTTTAGCAATCCTTTCCAGCTGTTGATAAAAAGCTTGATAAATGATTCGTTAATCAATTTATACATCAAACTCTAACGTTAATTGCTTGCCAAATAAATGTGAACATAATCAATTAATAATTGATCAAAACGAAAGTTTGCAATGCGAACAAAACAACCTTTATTTCTTCTTATACATAGAAACAACTGTGGAAAAACCACTACCACAAACGGTAAGAAAACAACCGAAAAAAGATAGTATAGTAAAGCCAGACGAGGCCCTAGTACTTAAGAAAAAAAAGGCCAAATCGATTTTTTTTTTGAAAAAAGCCAAAAAATAACTCTATAGACTTTTTAAAAAGCCTAAATGTAGCATTTTAGACCTTAAAAAAGCCATATAAGCCACAAAATTGTCAAATATGGCTGAAAATAGAAAATGACCTTTTTGACTTAAACTTACAAATCTGCAATCTTTTCTGTTTAATAGGCAAGTGATTAAAAGTTGATCATCCCTTATTTACTCCCCAATGGGCTCGCCCTCCTTGCCCGAGTCCAGTCGGGGGCAGGAGTCGTCGTCTGGGCCCACATTTTCGCGGATCCACTGCTCCACCCCTTAATTAATCGATTAATATGACTTCATTAAATGTAATTAAATGATTATAATGACTTAATTTGAGATTTAATTACCCTTGACATAGGCGTAGACCCCCGGCGAGTTTGCGTTTCCGCATCCGACTCCGAAGCTGGTGAGTCCGCCGAGCTCGTAGAACCTCGTGGCGTCGGACTGCGCGTTCATGGCGTAGATGGCGGGACCGCCGCTGTCGCCCTGACACGCGTCCGAGCCGCCCTCCGCCAGCCCCGCGCAGATCATGTTCGACGTCAGCCTGATGTTCGGGTCCAACGCCTTCAACTGCGCATCGCAGGTGTCGCGCTCGATCGTCGGCACGCTCACCTTCTTCAGCACGCTCGAAATCGAGCCCTGCTCCGTCATGCCCCACCCAGTCACCACCAACTACACACATCAATCAACGCCTTTTTGATTCCTCTTTTGATTAATCACGTCATTAGGTCATTAATTAAGCGATTAATTAAGTCCTTAATGAAGTGATTAATTAAGCGATTGTAGGCGACCTCCTCGATCTGGTCGTCGGTGATGGTGGGCATGCAGATGGGCTTGATGTGCTTGGAGTAGCTGGCCAGGGGCGTCTCCATCTCGAGCAGCGTGTAATCATTCAGTAGTAAGAAGTCGTCGTAGTCGGGGTGGTTGATGATGCGCTTGACGGCGCGCCGCTCCGTGGGCAGCAACGCGTTCTCCGTCTCAAAGTCGTGCTCGCCCATCACCAACTCGATGTCCTTCGGCCCGATCCTTTACAAGAAGATAAAAAGCAACTTACTTTTTTACTCAATAAATGATTTGAAACAAGATTTTTGGAGTACCCGACGGTACAGTGGGCGGCCGAGATGGCCCACTGCTTGTTGAGCAGCACGCCGCCGCACCTCAGACTGTTGATGCCCGTCTGGCCCGGGTAGACCATCGCCACCTGCCAAGGGAACTCGTTCTGCTCCGAGAAAGTGCCGCCAATAATGCGGCGACGACGATTCACCCTACCGCAATCTAGAATAAAAGTCCTTTAACATCTTAGCATTTAATATTAACACATGTCTTCCTAATTGCTTTAGGATATTAATCTTTTATTAACAGCAATTGTCGTCGACGTCGCCGTCGCCGTCGCCGTTGCCGTCGCCGTTGCTCTCATTATCGCCGTTGCTCTCATTATCGCCGTTGCTCTCGTTCTCGCTGTTGCCGTCGCCGTTGCTCTCGTTCTCCACGGGCTTGGAGCACTGCACGAAGCAGTTGAATCCTTTGCCCGTTCGTCTCCGGTTGCTTCTGAAGATGAAGCGCAGTCGCTGGCTGGTGCTCGTTTGCGACTCCATTTTGCGGCCACAAAACCTAGTCGTAGCAAAGGAGGAAAACGTTATTGATCAGACCGAAGTAGTCCATCATTTAATTTTAAGGAAGTTGATTATATTGCTTTTGGCGATCGAGCTCGGCGTTGTCGTGCAGGAGGACGAAGTCGCCGCGACGACACTGACGGCGCCGGGGGCCGCGCACGTCGAAGAAGTCGCAGCTGATGCCCATCTCCTCGCACTTGTCGCCCATCTAATCAATCAATCATCTCATTCCTTATTGAACTTCTCATTTGGAACATTTATAAAAAGTCATTTTAAGAGCAAAAAAGCGATTTTTATGCTAAATATAAATGTAGATAGATATGCCTTTTTCCCATGGATACTTCGCTAAAAGCCTAAAATGCAACACATCTCCTTAAAGGTAATGCCTGATTTTTTTGTAATTGTCATTCAGCACTGACCATCACTAATGCAAGGGCTTCACAAGTGTGGGGGACAAGTGTAGAGAAGAGCCACTACTACACTAAAGTGTTTAATGATTGACGTAAGACTTTTATGGACTGGAGCCCTCTCGGGTCAATCAATCAATGTAACACCTAATTCGATAAATTCTGCACATAAAATAATAAGTCGTGTAATGAAGAAGTAATAAAATGTTGTGGAATACGGTGAAGACGTTGCCGCAGGTGACGCTGTTGTCGTAGTTGGTCCTCCTGTCGAACTGCTCGTGGCTCCTGATGACGAAGCGGTCCCCCAGACTCAGGTCGGAGACGCTGTACCGGCCGTCGCACTGCTCCACCATCACGTCGGCCTTGATCAGCCCCAAGACGGACATCAGAGCCACTGCCAACCTCATAATGACCTTGATACAAAGCTCTTATTGTAAAGAGATTGATGTGTTCTGAGGGGCCTCCGAGAGTGGACTGATGTGTTAGTCGGTTGATTTGCTGCCATGTAGACGATCATTGCGGATGCATGCCTCAGCACGCACTTTGGGCAGGACAAGTGTCGCTGATTCGAACCTCATCATAAAGTGGATGAGATCAATCAAAGGACAATCAAACTTTAGGCTTTTCTAAGCATTTCTAAAACTACGTAGCAATCACGTCGTTTTCAGCCCATGCACATCTGTGCAGCACTTTTGACCCTCTGTCTCGAAGCATCTATTGCTCTATTATGTACTGTACCCAATCCATTTATGGTTTATGTAGGACTTTTAGTATGTACTTGAATAATGAGAACTTACTGGAAAAAGACATTTTTAAGGTGCTCATCATCGCACTTATCCGCCGAAAATGGCTGTTTGGGCCACAAACAAGTGTCTTTCTAGTCGAAGTGCTTCGTGGAAAGAGGCAAAGTAGTCGCTTTTGAAGAGAATGAACTGCATGAAAAAGGAAATTTGTGTACGTGCAGTATTAAAGCCCCATTATTCCTCAACAATTTGGTGCTACCTTTTTTTGTCAAAGATATCAAGTATGTACTTCACAAGTGTCACAAACTTGGTGTGACAAGGGTTCGCACACCCTAAGTGATACATACTGTGAATCTATTAAAGTAAAAAACCTATGTGAATTTAAGCCAAAATACATGATTGGTACCGAAAAAGGTTAATGGGGCATCAAGATATTTCAACATAGGCATTTGATTGGAGAAAATTGAGCCCAATTCATGTGATTGGATTTGGTGTTGCAATCATCATTTTTGGTGTCAGATCGACAGTTTGATTGGAGCTGATTGATGGATTTGTATGTCGCAACAGCTGTTTTCCATTCAACATACTCATTTTTAACAATGACATTTTCAATTGCTTTCTAATTCGTATTCACTTTAGTAGAGAGACGAGGCTTTCTACCCAAATTGTGAAAACACTGCATTATGGCCAGAGGTCCTTGCAACTTGAGGTACTTTAAGTAGTTGCATTCGAAGTTCACATTGAATTTTAAATGGAAACGATCCACTTGTCGGTCACGGTCAACCCTCAATCGTCACTGGCCTTCCCAGACCCACTTCCTGTGTTCGAAGGCGTCAAGGTCGAGATCCAACTGCAATTGTACTTATGAAAGCATTAATAATTCAGCTAAAAGCAATTACATACTAAATGCAACGCGGTACTGTTAGCTCAGATCCTGAAGTAGGGATCTCCTTATTTATCTTTATGCTTTAGAGGCAGATAAAACCTAATTTTGAAGCCCTTTCGAGACGTCATTACAAAGTTACGTATATGGAAGCATTCGAGATACCTAGATCTCCTAGCTTTCGGAATATACGCGACATTTAATGAAGACAATCACAAAAAATAAAGAAATCAAAGGAAATCAATTGTTCAATGGATACTGAAATCCCTCAACAAAGCATGAATCTTAAAGCGCCAATCTTAAGTACATGTACGTGCAAACTCGTACGCACGTACGTCATGAAGTAATGATTTCACAAAACTAAGTCTTCATCCTGTAAGATCGCTGGTAGAGGGAGAACGGCCATATTATGCCAATGTGACCTGATAAAATAGACTTGGAAATGTCCTACGCATTTGCATGTCTCTCTGCATCATTGTGCACATCCACAACGACCACATTCTCTCTTGATCCGCTATTCCGAACTGTATCTCTGCCTTGTTGTTGGTCACGCACGAGACCTACGGAGACGTCGGCGTCTGCGGTTGTGTCGTAAGAGTTTCTGGTGTTGACTTTGCTTGACTGGAACACGAGCTGTTCGTTGAAGACGAAGTAGCCCGTGCCCGAGCCAAGGACGACTGCAAGGAAAATCCACGCAGAGAAGGACATGACGGCCAGCATTACGAGAAAGTTCAGCACCGTCTGCGTGAAGTACAGGCCGCTCACCAACGATCGCTTTGCCAATCTGAGAGGGTAAAATTGACATTTCTTTACTTTTACACCGTACCACTTCAAGCAAAGCTTAACTGATTAGTTTGTGTTTGTTTTACTGTTTCGTTTTGGATCGTCTGTCACTGAAGCCACTGTTGGCGAGTGATCGCCGTTCCTCGTCGCTGACCCGTGATTGCCGGTCATTCCATTCCACCCAACATCTGCTTCGCTTCAACGCCTCGTTCAGAAAGGCCAAACAAAAGAGGCTGGCGAACATGCCAATCATGCCTATTAAACAGAAATCTGGAGATATAATTTCGATTACTTTTTTCATATCAATTCAATTTGCATTTCACCTGCAATGGAGTGCGAGTCGAAGCCGTGGAAGAGCAGATTGCTCAACGACACGCCAAAATCGAAGGACATTCGCATGGCTCACTGTTTGAAGGATCTCAATCTCTATTCTGGAATGAAGAAATGAGGACATACTTGAGAAACAGTGCAATGTGATTGACGTCAGGGCTCAACGCAAGAAGGTATCTCAAGTATTCACTCGAACAGGAAAGAAGTCACAAAGAAAGGAGACATTCGGAGCACATTTATTTGGAGTAAGTGCATGTTGACAGGGCTAGTTAGGATGGCGGATACACATTCGGATTGATCGCCGGCAAAATCTCTTTCTTCAAGGAAGAGCAGTCACACACACGTGTTCGCCGTCTTTTAGCCACCTCTCATTGGGAAGAGATTGAATGATGTCTTCTAAGTGGACATCCACGATTATTAGACATGCGTCAGCGCCACCTTTCTAAATACGCTTCTACAGCTAGATGGACGATGTCAAATTGAAGCCTATTTCTTCTAATCCATTTTCTCCTCTTTGATGTGCACCCTCTCCTCGCGGTCTCTCTTCTCTTTCTTAATGCGTTTGTGTCTGTGCCCCGAGGGCGAGCGACTGCGTGACCGACGTCGTTCGCGACTGCCACGACGTCGTTCGCGGGAACGACTACGACTCTTGTTACGACGTCGACGATGTTCGCGTCTAGACGAGCTCGTCTCGCGTTCCTCGCGTTCATCTTGCGGTCTGTCACGTTCATCTCGAGATCTGTCGCGTTCATCTCGCGACCTCGACGAAGACAAGGAAGGCGCACTTGGAGCAGAGGGCAACTTGTCTCTGGCAGCGGCCTCGAGCTCGGAGGCCGAAGGTTTCCTGTCCTCCGAAGGCAAGCGCTCTGGCAACCGCTCAGGTCGACGCTCAGATCGACGATCTTGTTCAACAGCTGGCGCTTGATTGAGTGGTGCTAAGTGACTACTCATGTGAGGCACCTGATTCATGAGAGGCACCTGGTTCATCAGTGGCATCTGATTGAGCGGAGCCAACTGGTTCATTGCTGGCATCTGATTGAGGGAGGCTAACATATTTAGAGCTGACGCTGCTGGGGGCGGTGCGGCCCACTGAGACTCCATTGTTGGCTCGTAGCCTCCGTTGTAGACGTCCTCAACGACAAATGGGTCCTCGTAAGGCGCACTCATGGGTGGCGGTGGAGCCAAACCTGGTGGTGGCATCGAAAAATCGAATTGCTTCTTTCCAAAACCACCACTGCCTCCACCTCGCTTGTCACTTGCAATCACTGAGATCGGCGCTGGCCCCGAATCACGCTCCTTAGGCCTACTCGATGATGACGTAGACTCATTGTTAACATTATTGTCCCTATTCTTTCTGGGGCCCAGACGCTCATGCGAGGGAAAGAACGGACGCTGATTCTTGTTGCCGGTGTTGCCTCCACCCAAAGTGGGTATGGTGCCAATAACTTGGTTGTTGCCATTGCTGCTCTCCTTCGAATCGTTCGAGCGCGATGACTTTGGCGCAGGTGGAAAGAAGGTAGAGAAGGGAACGGCGCCCGGAACGCCGGCAGTGAGCACTTCCTGAGCACGAATCTTTCTCTGGCGGTTGCAGTAGGCCTGCCAGGTATCCTCGGTAAAGCCGTAGTTGAAGTAGTCCGTCAAGTCAGCACCTGTGTTAAAAAGCATCAAAACGTGTGTTCAAAAAGACATTTTCTAGGTATTTCAAAAAGATGATCTTTTGCGATATGTTACCGGGCTTCCTCCAAGGCTTGTCGTCGAACTCGTTGAGGTCAACCTCGTAAGCCGGTTTGCCTCCAATAGTTCCCACGTGGTCGAATTGCTCCACACTAAATTTGCCTCGTTTCTCTGGTCCCTGGGAGGGTTGTCCCGTGGAAGATCGCTGCGAAGACGACGTCTGGGACGAGGACAAGTTGGAAGAGCGATTGCTCACCAGACTCTGGTAAGAAGACTTGGCCGCATCGATCTTGCCGTGGTCAATCGTGATCTAAAGGCCCAGAAAATACCAAATCATATCAATAATCTCATCCAAAACACAATTCAGACGGTGGTGTGACATTTAAGCATGATGCGAGCAGATGTGCGCGACCAGATCCTCGCGACTAGATGTGCGCGAGACAGATATCCGCAGTGACTTTTGTACGAAGAGACATTTCCACGCTATGGCAGTTGGGACACTTGTGCGCTATAACGAATCTCGATATAAAGAATTGTCTCGGTATAACAACTGCCTCGATGGAGACTTTACTGTATTGTCTATTTCTTAATGAAAATTCGCCTTTTTATGTTATGCCTTTTGAATTTGCTATAAAAATTGCAATTACGGCTCTTTAAAATTAATTTGAAACGTAAATTGGCCTTAAAAACTGTTATATGTATATGTAAATGCTTCTTAATTCAATTTAAAAAGTTTCATTTCAATTTCTCTTAAGTTTCACTTAAAAAAGTCGCAGTTAAGAGCCAAATGTGCATTAAAAAATGACATTGGATGGATCCCGACAGTAACACAGAACTGTCCTACCACCTTTCTGTCTTGCGTACAACTTTTCGCGCTTATCTGTCCCCACCGTACACGTACATCGGGTCGCGTTTATTGGGTCGCGTACGTCGGCGTCGCCCCCAATTCAGACACATACAATTTCAACACAAAATGAAAGGTTCAATGCATACGCGAATGTTGTCTTCGTCGTCAGAATCATCGTCGTCGTCGTCGTCTCCAGCTCCAGCCAATCCCTCTTGCTCTTCTTCCCCTCCCTCCTTGTTGTCGCTGGCCTGCTCGGCTTCCACGTCGTTGTTGCTGTTGCTGTTTTGGTCCACGGAGTCGTTGGCGACCTCGTTGTCGTTAACGGCGTTGGATTCGACGACTGGAGCCTCGGATGCAGCTGCGTCGGCCTCATCAGAGCGCGTCTCCGTCTCTCCATTCTACGAACATTAGTTGAAACTTTACATACGAATACGACGAAACAAACGTAATAATACATTATAATAGAAAGATGAATGAATAGACGATGTTTACCTGCTTCTCGTCGTTGTCCTCGGCGCCGCCGTAGAGGAAGGACTCCTCGTCGTCGGCCATGGCGAAGCAGACGCGGGCGAACGTCGGGCGTCGTTTCGTCACACAGACGCTATAGTAATTTTGTTGTTTTTCGCCGCGCGGTGCGAGCGCGACTGTGACCAGCAAAAGCTTCTTAGAAGGTGCCACCAAATCTCGGTGCTGGCAACAGACATGGCTGCAGTTAATGTAATAGAACTCTTCCGTCTTCGCTTCTGCGTTTAAAAAGCTGCTTTTCAGGTGAATCTGCTTTGAAAACGAATGGTATTGTATTAATTTAATACTTTCATTGAGGGAGTAGAATAGAGAGATTCATATAAATTCAGACAGTGTTGGAACAATTGGACATGACAGGCAGAAAAAGACAAATTAAAGTTTTTTTTTTGAAAATAAGATCGAGTAAATAGAATTCGATCTTTTCTCTCAGCCTCTTCTAAAAGCTCTAGAAAGTACCTTAGCTTTGACATTTTCTCAGGTTTTCACTACACAAAGTCTACTTATTCGTGATATTTAGGTACTCGTACTTGTACAAAGTTCAATGATTCGTTCCCTGCACATGTAAGCAGAGCCATTTGCAGCAGACCAACATTCCATGGCACCACTTGTGTCTCCCAATTAGAAGAAAGACCATAAACAGTTCTCAGCCTTCCTAGCATAGTCATGTAGCACATGTGCTGTTTTTTCCCCAACAGGACCATTTGCCAAAGGTCATTTCACTGCTGTTTTCTGCTAAAATTGTCTGTGACTGTTGGTCAGTTGGTGAGAGAAGAAGCAATTTGTAGTATGTACATGGAGACACCTAGACAGTTAAGTGGGAGGTGTCTCTGAGTTGTTGTTGCTCCTCAACGCCTCCCATTGGCTGCCACAATTAATCCCTCAGATGTTCCCTTGCAATGCACACAAGAAAGGGCTAACTGGTCAGGGGGCAAACAAATCTGGGACCTGCACAAAATGTCCTCAAACATCTGACTCTTTTGTAGCAAAAACTTTACTTTTTAGCTGTAATTGAACGAAAAATGGGCATTTTCAAGTTAAAAGGAAGATGACAATTAAATTTTATTGGGTGTTGAAATGAGCTGTACTATTTTTATACCTATGCTGTATGAATCTCTCTACTAATTATGATAATTATGATAATAATTATGATGCCCCTGAAACCGATAGGGCCAAATAAAATTTGTTAAGACAATTATGCAAATACAATCTGAAGCACGGTCAGTATCAAAAATGAAATTTAAGTCCTTCTACATAGGTTGCAATGGCCCTTGGAATGCAAGTGGATAGATACTAAGCCATTTTGCAAGCACGTCTAGTTTACATAAATGGGACCAAATGGTTTGTTTAGGCAATTTGTAAGGAGATGGTTGTTGGGGTCTGACATTTGGATGCTGTGTAATGGGCCTCGGCCCCATTTGCTTATGTGGTTACACAAGTCATTGTGAGGCTTCCATTGAGAGAGTGTGTCGACCCTGAGCGCGGCGACAGAGCGGCGCCAGTCACAGCGCTGTTGCCACTGGTCACTCCACGCCGCTAATAAAGAAGTCGCCCCAAGGCGCTCGCACCCGTTGCCAGGTGTGACCAGCGCGCGACAATGGGCGACGCCAAATGTCGCACCTAAAAAATCAGACTTTCATAGTGCATGCATGAGTCAGACGCAGTGATTCCAGGAATTCTTATCAACTACACGTAATTGAATTGCATTTTCAGGCACAATCTTACAGCTTTTGAGAACTACGTAGAGCTTGCCTTTGTTCTTACTGTTACAATTCATAAATCTTAGAGAAGTAGAGAACAGCTAATGATGAATGTTGGGGGGAAATGGGACAGAGTTGAAGTGCAAGCAAAGGGAAACTTTGGATTTAAGGGATAAAGACACATAGCTGACATTTACAAACATATTTAAAAATATACATACTAAAAACACATTTCTTTACGAAAATCAGGTCTCAGTTCCTGCCTCCATCAAGAACATGACTGGCAAGCAATGACAGTTTGAAACGAGATAAGCTTCTTAGAAAGTCACACATAATGATAAGCCCTAACTGATACTTCGCGAATGCATGCATTCATCTAGCTTATTTGGTTATACGCGCGCCTTTTCCATGCGCTTTTGGCGCTTTGTTCCACGCCTTTTCTTCCCTTTTATCTGGTCACACGCAGTGTACTCGCGCGCCCTCGCCTTATCATTGGGCGCGCGTGTACAGGTGCACTGCTGCGTCTTAGTCGACGTCCAAGCGGTCCGCCGAGTTGTCGTCGTCCAACTTGTCCGCGGCGGACATGGAGAAGCACGCGGGGGACGCCGCCAACATGGCCAACTCGAGCACATTCGGACATTTCGCACAGTAATTCATTAATCCACTTTAATCGAAATTTAAGCGTTATTATAGCAGGTCGCGATTCTCAAGGTCGTCGGGGCCCAAAATGGCCGCTGTATAGCTCTTATTAGTTGACACCACATTAATACAGCTGATCTTTTAATGTCAAATACTTACATCAATGAAGTTGTCAATTCATCACGCTTTATAATTGCTTTTTAAATCTCGTTTTTTTAATTAGGCAGCTTTAAGAGAGGATGAAGTGGCTTCTGTTCCGAAATGAATTCATGTTTTAGGTGCTTTTCGGTTCAGAATGCGATTTTTGTGTAGCTTTTTTTACTGCTTAATGCAGGTTTCTATGTACACATACCCTGTCATAGATAGGATTAGTGTAAGAATGCGAGTTTTCGTGGAATTTGGCTTTTATCTGCGATGCTCTATAAAGTGTTTCAAAGCAGCCAATTATTCACTCACATGCACGATTGTA
>JAOXNJ010109913.1:0-11545 GCA_028566655.1 Metis holothuriae
CAAATAATTCTCAAAGTCCAAATTTCACTATAGCACCTAAATACAGATGGTGTCGCCCACTTTGGCAAACTGGCTCAGATGACCGATTGGATGGCTCCAGTTCCTTTCACCACGGATTGGCCCACCTAAAATTTTAGGAGCTGCTGTGAATGATATTGTTGTCATATTGGGCCCTAATAGGAACGGGTTTGCTTGTCACAGGGTGAAATTGGGCCGAGGAGGAGAAAACGAGCAACATTTGTGTAGTGCCCAAACCAACATTCTATATTGTGCTCCTTCATAAAACCATGCGAGGAACGTGACAGCCGCAACTGGTCGTGCCAATCAAAATGGGTCACTCCAACTTGGACACTACTATGACTTACACGCAATATTTTGAGAGACTCGCAGAGGCCATTGCCCCCTTTTTTAGTGAATTTTAGAAGAAATTCTCAAAAAAGCATTAAAAACAGTTGATGAAAAGAGAAATTAGAGAATGATTTTGCATTGGAGTCTATATTGGAACCAATAAATAGAAGTAGAAGTAGAAGAATAACTAGCAACAATCAATCGTTTCTACCACATATCAGATTTTTGGTGATCAGCACCCAAATCAAGTGGGTGAAGTGGCTAAATGAGACTCGGAACAAACGGCAAAAAGTCTTAGAGAAACTTCTAACTAGAAGTAATATTAACAAATCTTGGAGAAAACGAGTGTGAAGATAAATTGGAAGTAAAAGAAAATGTGGAATAACTATATATAGTAAAGTTCTCATTAATGGACCTGGTTTGGCTGACATCCTCGGGGAGAGAGAGACTGGAATGTCGACCAGCCACAAGAGGATCGATCAGTGGATAGATCAACACTCACTCCATACTGGTCACATGACAGAGAAAGAAGTAGAAATAGTCGCAGAAGTCGTTTGTAGTCGCAGAAGTGAGTGTTGCCTCAGGTTTTCTCTTCCAGTTGTGAACGACCAAAGCTAATTGGGCCACATGCATAGCTCGAGAGAAACTGACCACAAACCACATTTATTGTGATACGCATAATAAAAGAGTACATATTATTGCATTGATTATTACGTCTTCTACTAATACTTTGAACTATTAAGGACCGTTGTTAAATCGTTAGTATCAACAACAAATAAGTGATAAATTATGCCTGTCATCAAAGCACTCATTAGTACCTACAGTCGTTTAGCTCGAATGTGACCCACATATTCTGCAATGCCATTACTACTTAATATTGACAAATTATTGTAAAGTTTGTGTAGTCATTCTATAATATTATATTACTGTAAATACTATAAGTGTAGTGAATATGCACAAAATTGTCTTGGTTGCAATGGAATTGAAAGGGTTGCTTTGGTGATGAAGACGAGGGATGCACAACCATCTCCTACGTCTCAAAGGTCAGAACGAACTTACCTTTCGTACTTTACCAATAGTACTATTATACAAAGCATTGAGTTCAATAACATTGTATACAAATGTAATGCAATATTGCACAGTATATTTGGCAAGAAAAAGATACTTCTTTTGTGCATTTATTTAACAGTCATGGCTGAGGTGCCTAATGTGAGGATGCAATGTGTAATGTGCACCGTACAATTACTACATTTACAAGTGTTATTTAGTGTTTTGTTCCTTCCATTTATTAACTGCATTTGCTTCTGATTGAATTTTGGCATAAAATGTGTACAATGGTATTAAAGCTCTTTAATAATAGAAGAAGTTGAATTGTGTTCTTGTCATTGACACCTAACAGTGAATGCCTTTTAATAAAATGTGTTTTAGGGTAGAAGTCATTGTAGAAAAAGCGATTTACTTTTAAATACAGTTATTTTGGCAGGGGTCATAAACTTTTTTTGGGCCATTCGAATTTTTTACTAATCATTATACTAGTTCCAAGCGTCGAAGTACCACTGGAAGCGCTCATCGTTGGCCACGGCATCCATGTCGAATCCGTAATGACACGTCAACTCGTCGTTTCTGTCAACCCTGACCAAAGTAGCTATTGCAGGAATCCTCCCGAAGCAGGGGTGCCATATCGTCGTCCACTTGCAATTCGGCCTGAAACAATGGTTTATCTTGTGGCCCAATGTAGCCCTATATAAGTCTAATGACGAGCCCAATTCAAAGGGCAAATCCATGTAACTTTGGCAGCCTTTCTCGGAGTAATGAGGCCAATCCAAACTTATTTCGTAGGTCGACGAACACTCATTATTATCGTTATCATCCTTATTATTACAACTTTTGTCCACTTTTGCATCGTTTTCGTATCGCAGTCCGTTGTAGAAGGCTATAATGAGGCCTGGTTGCAAATTTCGCCTTGCAAAAAGACCCTGGCCAGCACTGAATATCGACGAGTTGGCCACGAACACGTACTTGGACTCCAGGGGGTCCGGCACCAACATGGGGCAGCTGATGACTCTGGACGTCGACACGCAAAGGCTGCAATTAAACAAGTTGACATTATTTCCATAATTTTCTAAAAATACATAAAAATAATGGTAATATGTTGTGTTAGAATGCACCCGAAATTTTGATTTTTGTAGCTCTCATTGCAGCAGAAGATGGGCACGGGCATCGCATTGTCGTTGAGCCTGAAGTCGACGATGTCGCAGTACTTGGCCCTGATCATCGTGTAATCGTCTCTGAACAAACCTACTAGGGCCGTATTGAAGTCGTTGTGTATAAAAGCTATTTTATTACTCAAATCATTGTAATTTTCATTGCACTCTTCGTTATTTTGCCAGTTGTTAAATTGAAGTTTTGAATCGATATTGACTCCTTTACTGAGCAAGAAGCCTTGGCCCTCCATTTTTCTGTAACAAATGGCGTCCCTATCGATTCTCCCCTTATTGAATTTGTCGCAGACAAAGATCAGATTGCCGTTTTCAAAGCCGCGCACAAATCCTTGCAGGGCTCCATGAATGAAATTTCCCTTTAGAATTCGATTGTTTCGCATGAATATTTGGCCAGGGCCCTCGATGAAACCGTTTCTGTGTCGACCAACAATCAATTCTATGTCGTAATCAAATAACATTGAAGAATTTGAGGTGGAGCCAATAACATTGCAATGACGACGACCGCGGCGCCAGAAGCCGCTGCAATGATGAGCGTTTACTTCGACAGCTTGCTCGCCCTCCAACAAACGGTTATCCGAATCCCTGCGATGATTAAGAGAAGTAATTAAGTAATTAAGAGTAATTAAGTATCAATCAAGTAATTCAATCATTTTGTTTTGATTAACTTATTTAAAAATGCATTTAGAGTTGACTAGATAAAATTGGCTTTGGAAGCCACCTCACGTCTCGGACGAGCGGCTCCAACGCCAAGAAGCCCTTGTACTCCTCCTTGCTCACGGTGCTCACGTTGTCGTCGTTGTCGTCGTCGTTGCCGTTGTCGTTGTTGTTGTTGTTGAAGCCGTATCGTTCGATGTCCTTCCACCACTGCAGGAATCGTTGCCGGACCCAAAGCGAGGTGGAGGTCAATGTACTCACTTTGGATAGTAAATCGAGTATTATGGAGTCAACAATAACTCTCGATTCAATAATAGATTCTTCCTCGTTCATCATGATTTGCGTATTTTAATAGATTTTCTAGTGATTTTTCGGGAAAATTGAAATAATTGAAAGAGTATTTTTTGAATTTTCTATTATGAAGTGATCTCTAAAGAACTAAAAATGGCAGTTTTCGAGGTGCAAAGTGTCACTTTGAAAGCACCTTGGAAAGTTCTGGATATGAGCAAGCCGTAAATGACAGCATTCCAAAACTTGGCCGAGATTCAAACTAGCCATAATATTTCATGAGAGGAGCAAAAAAGTGAGCATTTCATCAGCGCAACAATTGAAACTCGATTGTCACGCAACCTCGATTGCTTCAACCCGCAAAGGAAATGTGTATTACACAGCACAAAATTCGCTTTCGAGACATTCTCAAGCACTTTTGTTCACCAAAGACCTACGATTTTAGCGATTTTAGTGGAAAAAAAGATCAAAAAGTTGAATTATTCTTACAAGAACTGAAATGTGCTTAATAATAAAGTCACTTTTCTACACGACAATTGTAATATTCTTGGTCAGATCAAAAGAAAGTTCACGATTCGATTACTTGAGCTTCGAGAACTTTGAATTGATGCGTGATTTGCGTCGATCCGAGCTCAGTATTCTGCGCGAATTGAGGGATTACAAAAGCGTTTTGGAGCAGCAAAAATTGGCTCTAGAGGATTTTCTGAGTCGTCGACGCGATTCGCACGATTTGCAAGACTTTTTTGAGCACCCAATAAACGCTTTTGGAGGCTTGAAGAAACTCTTGATCAATAAGGATCGACTTTTAAAGCAGAACAATGAACTTGAAGAGAGGCAAAAAGCGATTCAAGGCCGACTTGAGGAGCTTCTCAGGCAAAACATTTACTGTTTTTGTTAAATGATTCTAATAATATTTTATGAAAACAATTTCAATTAATGTAATAATGTAAGTGAATTACTTTCTAAACGTATTTCTTCAAGGGTTGAGATAAGAGAGACAGATTTGGCGTCGGCACGCAGAGCCCTGATCCTCCTGATGGACACGTACAAGTTGGACTTGTCGGAGCTGAACAACGGCAACTTGGTCTCCCTCACCAACAACATAGCAGTAAACAATGACAAAGGTCATTTATTGGAGAATTCGGATATAATTCAGTTGGCGCAGACGGCCTTCGATTCGCACTATTATGACCTGAGCATCAGGTTGTTGCGACTAATAAAAACTGAGGAATTCTCGAATTCGACGCTTCAATTGGCCTCAAAATCAGCCAGAATGAACAACGGACACTTGGAAAGACGCCAATCAATCATTGGCAAAGGATTTCAAACGCTGGGTCATCGCGTTGACCAAAAGCTCAATCCGCTCGTCAACACCAAAGGAATCGCCGAAAAGCCCATCATTGCCGACTTTGTCAGACACCTTTATCAATTTTCAATTAAGAAATAAAATAATTAAATGTTTCTATGTAACAAAATTTGAATTTTTTGAGTACAGAATTCGGTGGAGGGTTCAGATTTCCTGATGAAGCAGGCCTGTCGCGGCGACTCGTTAGCAAATTTTACAGAAGTGGAATTGCGTCGATCGCTTCTCAAGTGTGATTGGGTGCACCATGACGACCCATATTTGAAACTGGGGCCATTTAAGAGAGAAGTGGCCAGTAAAGACCCTTTTGTGGCCGTTTTTCACGACATTCTCAGCGAAAACGACATCAATTTCTTGGTCAACGCGTCCAAACCGCATCTCTCTAAGTAAAATATTAGGCTTGAACAGCGCAACTGTCTGATTGAGGCTCGACGCCGACTTGATCACGCTCACGTTGCAGATCGCGCTCGGAGTCGCTGGACAACGCGGGCTCAACCGAAGCGAGAGATGACAACACGAGGCGTCGAATAGTGAGCAAGACCGTGCAGACTTGGCTCAAGGACATCGAGTACGAGGCCATCGAGGACGTGGAGCAGCACATGCGCTCGTTGAAGAACTTGTCGACGGAGTTCACCTTGGTGTCCAGACACCTCTTGAGCATTTCTAAGCGACTCGAACTGGCAACAAGGATGAGAGCAACGAGTCGATTTGGCTCCACGGATTACCAGGTGACCAATTACGGCTTGGGCGGCCTCTGCGAGAGCCACATCGATCCCCACGGCTACATTGAAGGTGCTGAGTTGCCGCCACATCGCCAGATGCTCAGACTTTCCGGAGACATTTTGGCCACAATCATGGCTTGGCTCAACGATGTCGAGGCCGGAGGCGCCACTGCGTTTCTGCAACCAAAAAGAGAAGTAACAATTTGGCCCAGGAAAGGATCGGCTGCATTCTGGCCAAGTTTACTGAAGGATGGGATAAGAGATCACCATACTGTTCATGTGGGCTGTCCGGTCTTGAAGGGAAGCAAGTGGATCCTGAACAAGTGGCTCTATGTCTTCGATCAGGTAAACGAATTCAAGTGCGACCTCAGGCCTGGAACCAAATTCAACTTCTTACACGACACACACTACTGAATTGTGATCAAAACTGATCATAAACTCTATAAAGGAAAAATTTTACATACGAGTATATCATACACCTAAACTTTGGAATAAAATTTAAGCTTCTTTATCCGGAATGAAAGTTAATTATCCCATTCATACGTTACGAAGTTTCAGAATCGTTCACTCTGCTTTACACTATAGTTATTACACGAAAGGCGAGAGAAAAGAGAGAGAGGGCGCATAAAGCCATTTTACTTTGTAAAAAGAGGGATTCCTTAATGTTCATCGCATTATTTTTAGACGGTCTAGAAAAAATAGCCACGTGAAAAGCTCACACGCGTAAGGGATAGGGTCACTTAACGGTCTTCAGCGGTTGATTGATCGAATTATCAGTACCAATGCTCATCTTTCCAAGTTAGCTCTGAACAGAGGCAATGGCGCTACTAAGAGCCTGCTTCTCCTCGTCACTCAAAGTCTGGGCACACGCCTCGAAAACCTGAGCGTTACCCTGAAACACAAGACAGGAGAAAATAAGTCTCGTTAATTCTTTACATTGACAAAAATTGTGTTTTACGTGAACTAGTTGCCATTTTGAGCCGTAGTTGTGTTTGATTTTACCTGCACTTCGGTGACAATGCGCACAAGTCTCTTCCGCACCTCCTCAGTGGGGCTCTGTTCCTCTCCTTTCTGTCTGGGCAAGGCCTCCAGCAAGAACGCTTTCGCAACTACATTGACGACGCGGGGCAAGTTGGCCAGGATGAGAGGGTGATTGCCCTCAACGAGGTCGCACAAGTAGCCATACACGTAGGGAGCTTCATCGACATCTTCGTGAACGGGCAGCCACTCCAGAAGCCAAGGGTTCAGGAAGGACTCGGTGTTAACCAAGGAGGCGACATGGCCGGCCTTGAGGATCTTCGTTATAGCAGCGATGGCGTTCTCTGTGGCAGCAGCATTGTCTCCGTCACGGCTGCCAGGCTGCTGAATCATCTGGGCCAATACTGGCAGAGCGTTGGCACAAACGCCTGCAAAGCCAGCACCGCCATTTTGACCCAGTACACCCCAACCATAGGCCGCCGCCTGACGCACCTAATACAAAAAGGAAACATTGCTTTGTTAACAGTGACCCAACGAAATATTTCCCGAAGTATAGGCAATTCCTACATCTGCTTGGTTGTCGTGGAGATAGAAGAGCATGGGATCGACGAAGTGCTGCTGGTACTTGGCTGCCCTGGGCCCCATGTGCTCAATGACGTCATCGAACATGCAGAGTCCCCACTGGTGATCGGTCCACTGCCTAGCGCGATCCAGCAACTGGCTCACACTAGGGAGCAATTGGTCGAACACTGGCTCCATCTGCTCTCGGTAGGCGACAAACATAGCGTGGATGAGGTCGGCCAACCTGGCCAGCAGATTCTTGTCGACATCGTCCTCCTCCTCCAGTCGCTCCTCCACAGCCTCGTCGTAGTCCTCGTCGTGTCTGGCCTTCTCGCGCTCCATTCTCTTCTCGAAGTGCTCCTTAAGCACGTTTTGCGTTACCTTCAACACCTGCGCCATGGCGTCGTCGGCGTCGAGGCAGCCGCGACCCAAAAGTTCGATGCAAGCGGCTAGGCCGCCCAGCATCTCGGCCAAAACATCCGATTCAGGCTCGCTTTCGATGGCCTTGATCAACTCTGTGCAACACATGCCCTGCCACACCTTGGCGGCGTACTCGATGCCCGCAGCAGCCTTAATGCACTGCAAGAGCGGAGCAATGCTCTCAGCCGCCGCAGCTCGTACATCGTCGTTGAAGTAGAACTTCAGCAACGGCAACATTAGCTGCAGGACCGGCTCGGCGTAGTCGGCGAAATGAGCGCTCAACTCGCGAGCGTAGCACACCAACATTTGGCACGCCGTTGCCTTGTCTTCCAGACCTATAAGATAAAAATAATTAGTAAACAAGAGAATAAAAAAGGATGTATTCTTCACAAGCTTTATGGTGGGTCAACATGACATTCGCCAAATATTTTGTGACCTGCAGTTTTAATGCCGAAGTTTTGTTGCTCTCCAAGACTCACAAATTCCCATCCGTCATTTCCGCTCTCCACTCCGGTGAGCTCTTCATTGTCCAGAAGGGCCACTTCGGGTTTGATGGATGCGGTCTTCATGATAGGGCCCATAACGACGGGCAAATAGGGAGCGAATCGGGGACCCATAATCTTGCAAATACGGGCCCAAGCACTTATCATATACGAGAGTTGTGGGTCGTCATCAGCCAGCTCTTGCTCGCCACCCTTCTACAAATTTCCCAAAAAAAAAAAGAAATTTAATAAAAATGGATGAGTTTGGCTTTGATAAAGAACAATGTTGTTAACTCTTACCTGGTTTTTGAGCAGCAGATCCATCACCTCAGCTGCGTCAGCCATGAACTTCTCAGGTCCGACAGCGAGACCGATTAGTGAAATACACTCGATGGTCTTGCCCCTCAACAGTCGCAATTCAGGCGTGGTTGCGTTGCCAATGATATACTTGAGGCACGGCACAAATCTATCGTAGAATGCGGCGAATTTTTCCTCGGCAGTGTCTGCCACGGAGGCAATAGTTGTCACAACCTGCTCCAGTACAAGTTTGTTGCCTTTTTCTACGAGCTCGTTGAACTTAGAACTAAGAATCTGCTCTAATTTGATCAAAATCGGTTCAAGATAGGGGGCCAAGACCGTTTTTGGACAGTCCTCACTGAAGTTGACGAGAGCTGCACCAGCGTGGGCTTGCACGCGAGGATTAGCATGGTCGTCCATCAGCATCAATAGCCCCGGCACTACCTGTAAATGCAGACAAGTTCTCATGCGAAAAAGCAAGATTAATCATATTGCGCATCAAAAAAATCTTTTTATGTTTCACACCTTGTCGTGGAACTTCTTTTGGAAATCAGATGCGAAATCGGTTGACATTTGACCGAGAGCGTTGCAGCAAGCGTAGCGAACACGAGGATGCTAGAAAGAAGAAAAAGGCATATCTCCGGGGCTATTCTTGTAATTTTTCAGTGTACATTAATATCTCCGAAAAACTCTTACGGGGTCAGTGACGAAGTTGATTATGACGCTCATGATCTGCGGCAGAAATGCCTCCATTTGCTTGTTGCATCCCTCGCCAGAAGCAGAAATGGCCATCAGGGCAGCATGCCTCACTTGCCATCTTTCATTTTGCAGCATAGTAGGCGTCGTATCTCTAATGTGCTGGAACACAGCCTTGCCTCCCAGACCACAAGCAAGTCTATCCAGAGCCGACTCAGCGACGACGGCATTGGATTCGTCGTCATCGTCCTCGCTCTTGTCATTGGTGGCCCAATTGGCGACGTCATCGTCATCCACCTCAGTCATCATGTGCAAGACGGCTCTCAAAGTTTCTCCCAATTGCTCAGTACCCACAACTTTGCGAACCGTGGCCGGTGCCGTCTCTGAGAGAGTGACGATCACCTCCAGTGCCAGGTGCCTCCAGCTGTCGTCGGTATTCTCTGCATCGGCAAAAACCTTGGTGCAAGCGGCAAACAATTGCGAGATCTGCGGTCTCAAGAACTTGGGACAGTTCTCTGCCAAATCAATGATTGATTTCAGGGCTGCCTCATCCTCTCCAGCAGCCACACTCGACATGGTCACATTGAGAATGTGCGGCAACAACGAGGTTAACTTCTTGTGCACGTGGGCGTGCGCCTGGTCATCCTCGACGTTGTCGTGGATCAGGAGGAAGTTGACGCTCGCCTTCACTGCCCCCAGGCAAACGGCGGGGTTGCTGCCATCGCTCAGACAGGACAAAAGCATCTGCTCTATCACGTCCAAATAGTGATTCTCCTGTAAAGAGAATATTGTCACAATGACGAACTAATATGAGAAACCATCTTTGAAAAATGAAAGCATTGCTCGGAACATCGCTAAAAGTGCGCAACGGAAAATATGTACACTGTTCGATAGCCAAAGCACATTATCAA
Organism: Metis holothuriae; assembly: GCA_028566655.1. Lineage (NCBI taxonomy): Eukaryota > Metazoa > Arthropoda > Copepoda > Harpacticoida > Metidae > Metis > Metis holothuriae. The sequence continues at coordinate 9,943 of JAOXNJ010109913.1, forward strand.
ATAGAATGAAAACTTTTCTCCCACATATAAAAGAAGGCTAACTCCAAAGTCGTTTGGTAAAAAGGACTAACGTAAAGGCAAACATCGGATCTTCCGAAGTTGTAAAGCACACTTTAATTAGCACAACACGAAATTACTCATTAGACTCATTACCTGATTTCCAAAGATGGTGGGCACAGAGCTGAAGAGATGCAAAGCCGTCTCCTTGGCCGCAGGCTCGTTGGAGCTGGCCATCTGGAAGAGACTCTGCAAGATCTCGGGCCAAAGATTGTTGAGGTTGTCGTCGATGAGGGATCGCGCCACCTCGGCCACCAGATCGGCCAGCTTGCGTCGCACGTTCTTGTCGCTCTCCTCCACCAGCAGCGACAACATGGTCTGCTTCAGGTGATTCTGCTGCTCCGCACTCAGCTAAGTCAAAGAAACAAAAAGAGCGAATTTCAAAAAGGCGCGAAAATAGAAAAGTGAGACAGGATGAAGCGAAGACCTTGGGGAAGAAGTTGTCGAACTCGGCCGTCATGAGTCTCCTGAGCATGACGGCGGCCAGCTGCTTCATGTCGGTGGCGCCGTGGCTGCGGTCGGTCAGACAGGAGAGCAGCACCTCCATCTTCTGCTCCGTGCTCAGCGCCTCGTAGCTGCTCTCCGCCTGCTGCCTCACGCTGTTCTCCGTCGACAGCAACGCGCGCATCAGCTCCTGCCACGTGGCCCCCGACATCTTCCTCGACCACGCCTTGGACAACTGCGACTTGCGAGACCAAAGAAAGACGGCAACGCCGGACACGTGAGAACTCGGGGCAACAGCTGACTTGAGTCAGCTGTCGCGCGCGCGTTATTGCGTGACCAGCGAAACCTGAGAAAAAAGCGCCCAAATTGCGCGCCTTTTTGCCTTGAATGAACAGAAAGTTGAAGCAAGTCCAGAGGACAGAGATTGCGTTTAGATCAGTGGCAAGGAGGAGCGCGACATCCGATTCGGCGCAACTCCACACGACTTTGTAGCAGTATCAAAAAAACGTGGCTGATTTCCTCCTCTTCTTATTTGGCTTTTATTTGGCTCCAAATGACGTCACTAGGGTCATGACGTCAATGAGTAATGCTCCCAATAAATTGTACCAGTAGGCATTGATTACTAGACCTCGACAAATATCACAAAATAATAAAAACATATAATTTGCCAAAAACCTTCAAATAAGAAAAAAATTTTCGCCAAAAATTTTCAACTTTTATCTCCAGGTCTACCTAGACATCAATTTTCAAAATGGCTCATATAGTAGGGTACCATCATTGCATGGAGTTTGATATCAGCCCATGTAATACATATATAGTAACTTTTTTCTTCACTGCTGCATATGCCTTAAATTCGGAAAGATGTAAACTTCTGTGCAATCTAAGAAGTAGACATCTTTCCACTGTTGAGTCTCGCTGTTCAACCACTAATGAGGGTGAAAAACGATTTAAATAAAGTGTTAGAAGTGCCGGTATCGAAAAGATTACATTAGGGCCCTCATCAACCCTAGCCGCAACAATGCAACGAAGGCCGCCGCACAAAAAACACAAGACCAATACACTTCACCATGCAAATGACGAGTACGACATAGGTCAAGCAAAA
>JAOXNJ010110024.1:0-11541 GCA_028566655.1 Metis holothuriae
ATTGCTACTACTGATACAATAACTGCGGCTACTTCTTCTAACGCTAGTACGACTACTTCTTCTACTACAATAATTGCTACAACTGATACAAAAACTGCGGCTACTTCTTCTAACGCTAGTACGACTACTTCTTCTACTACAATAATTGCGACTACTACTACTTCTTCTAGGACTAGTACGACTACTTCTTCTACTACAATAATTACGACTACTACGAGTATTACGTGCAATAATTGCTACTCCTTTTACTACGACTACGACTGCTTTTGATCTATTCCTACTATATACTTCTACTATATTTCTTGCAGACTTTGTCTCCCTTTTTAAGCTCAACTGTTCATCGGATTGCCCTATTTTTTATAAAACAGCACCTAAACAAAGTTCGCCTATTTTTCAAAGCAGACCATTTAGAGTGTGCACTGTTTTGCATTAATGAGTTGCTTGTTTTGAGTTGTTGGTTGATTGATTGATTGATTGATTGATTGATTGATCGTTTTTTTGGATCAAAACATTAACATAAAAGAGGCCATTATTGACTGAATGACACCCAAACCAGTAAATACTTGTATATCCTATATGAATGTATATTAAAAAGTGGAGGATAACGAAAGAGTTGAGAGAGAAAGGATAATGAATGATAAAAAGGAGTTATAATAATAAGTGAGTAACGCGGAATCAGCCCTAATCCACCTCGCTCTGACTCACTTCCCAACAAACTTCTATTATACCTCTATGTACTTTACAGTATTACTATGTTTATTACAATATGTATAGTATAAAGGAGTGACAGTATAATGAAAGGGATAAAATAGAATGGGTGAGTGGTGTCCAGAGGCGTGAAATGAGATGAGGTGTCTCGACCATTGGCATCCATTAGTGCCAAATTCGCCCTTCAAACCAATCTTATCCACTACACATCACTATTATTGAACTAAGTATAAAGCTCTATTAAGGCAGCTGATTACGTAATGCCTAATACTCTTATTGTAGTCCTACACACAAGTAGCAAGCATACTTGACTAAAGAGGATTTGATTAATGATGGAGTAGGACTTGATCTCCTCCAATTTCTCAACCAAAACTTACTTCATTCTAGCCATCTCTTTAACATTTGTTTATAGTTTTATTTAATATATTTACTATACATTTATTTAGTGCATTTCCTAACTATCCAATAAGGTTATAAAGTAAATTACTAAGGTGATGAGATTGGGCTGCTTTCTAATCCGATCTAAAAGGTGTCTCTGGTGGTCAATTCGAAATGGAGATCGACTTCCAGTTCCCTGCTAAAAGCATTTCATTAGAGCTTCATTCATTGAAGATCTAGTTGTTGTTCTTGTTGTTCTTGTTCTTGTTGTTGTTGTTGTTGTTGTTGTTGTTGTTGTTGTTGTTGTTGTTGTTGTTGTTGTTGTTGTTGCTGTTGCTGCTGTTGCTCTTGCTCTTGTTGTTGTTGTTGTTGTTGTTGTTGTTGTTGCTGTTGCTGTCTTGGCAAATGGCGTGGCGTTCCCTGATCGCCTTTTGGCTGCCTGCAGGTGGCGAAGGCGTGGTTGTTGATGCTCTGCGCCAGCTTTTCCCACTTCATAAATTTTAAATCACAATAGACCAACAGCTGAGCCACCATCCTTATTTATGTTTACTAAGTCCTCTTTAGAAAACGTAATTTAGAGCCTTTTCTCGATCGTTTACTGCTAAACTACAAAGAACTTGCTATTATGGCAAATTGCTGCCAAAACAAGTTGGTCCCCACAAAAATGCTATTACGTACCTACTTACCGCCTCCATTTGTCTTGCAAAAGGCACTAAACGAAAGACTTACATACTTATTACATACTCATTACGTATTCTCACTGTTAAAAGCCTTTTTCAAGCAACATTTTGTATACACAAATAATGAACCTACAACACATATTTAGCTTATTGAGGAAATTGCTAAATAAAAAGCTAAATGTATCACTAAACATTACTAAATGACTACTTATCTCATTACTATTTATTTTAGCTATAGTGGGTATAAAAGGTCTCGATGGTTTTACAGTCACTTTTTATTATTGGGAACGAGATTCAACAAATATAATAGGTAGTTTATTATACTTGTTACAGCAGAAAAAAACATGGTCATATTAGTGTTGTAGTTTGTGTTGCATTAAAAGGAATGGAATGGTATTGTATTGGGCTCGATAACAACGCTAATTGGCCTTTAGTCAGCCTCGTTTGCAGTCGTCTACCATTACAGAGAACCCTCCTCGTATAAAAAGAACACAATTTACTGTACCTACTCATATTACAGTTTAAAGTGATCGTTGTCGGGCGTTCCCAAGGGACTCGTCCGTCTTTTCCAATCGGCGGCGATCTGACTCACGACAAGTTGTGCGTCTTCGCCAAGAGGCACGTGGACAAAACGGGGGGCGTGGGGGGCAAGGGGGACGCGGCCAGCAAGGAGTAGTTGGTGTGCGGGTCAGAGCTTGGCCACACTGATGACGCTGTTGGGGTTGCTGAGTCCCCCTTGGTCGTCGTTGGCACTGATCGATCTGTAATGAACCGAGGCCTGCGGCTGCAGTACTCTGCTTCTGATCTTGTCCCAGTGCAGAAAGGAGACCCAAATGCCCACCAACACCACGAGCGTGATGAGCAACGTCAGCAAGGTGTGCGTGGTGCGCGACGAGTGCGACGTGAGCTCCGTGGCCAGCACCTCCGAGGGCTCGCACTCCAGGCGACGCACGTTCACGATGCGGCGACCCGCGTTGTATTCGGGGTAGCCGTCGAAACAGCGCATCTCAGCCTGCGTGATCAACCAAGAGTAGAACGTCGACTTCGTCCAGAGCGTGTAACGACTTTGTTATAAGAGATAAAGTATTCGACATGATACACGTTCGACTCAGCACTTGATTGCGCATCTATTAGTGTACTTTTTAATAAAAATCCAAAATTTCAAGAATATAAAGTCAAATTTTTTTCTAGTTGATGCTCACCTTGTCTACAAGTGAGGCCCTGGTGTGTTTGAGCCAATCGAAGAAGGTTCGCATATAACAGTCGCATCTGAAAGGATTCCCCTTGAGATTTATTCTCCTTCGATCGTCCCTGAAAACGCGATCAATTCTGTCTAACGCCTTTTCGCTCAAAGTCTCGATCTTGTTGTACTCGACATCGAGGTAGGTCAAATCCTTCAGACACCCCAGCTCAAAATCGACGTCTTTTAATTGATTGTCGCCTAAATGGAGCTCACGAAGGTGCGTCAACGAGCAAAAAAGCTCCTTATCCGCTATTCGCCTGTGAAAACGAGAAAATTTAATAAAAGAAAATTTGAGAAAAAATAAAATTTTGCATAAAATGTTTACCAAATTTCGTTCTGCTCCAAATGCAGTCTTTGTAGAGTGGTCATGTTCGAGGTGATCAGAATGTCCTTGAGGTCGTCGAGATACCACTTGGAGTCGATCTTCTCGGTGAAGGCGTTGGTCAGGTGCAGCTCCTCCAACGCGTACAGGTTGGTGAAGACGCGCGCGTGGAAGTTGGGCCCGCTGATCATCAGGTCGTTGTGGTTCAACACCAACACCTTCACGTGAGACACCTTGTGAAAGGTCTTGCCCAAGATCTCCTGCCATAAGCATTCAAAAAAAGATCATTTCATACACAAAATTAATGTGAAAATGGCAATTTCGTTGATTTTCCAATAATAAAAATATTAAAATTATTGATTTTTGGCTTTTTTGACCTGTATTTTGTTGTTGCTGAGGTCGACGTACTCGAGATTTCTATTGGAGTCGACAATGCCGAAGATGTTCCAGTCCAGCTTCGGCACGTGGTTGCCGTTGAACAGCACCACCTGCGTCTCGTGCGGCAGTTGCGACAACATGTCCGTGTCTGCAATCAATTAATTGATTGATTAATCAAAATTAAGCTTAATTTTTATTCGAATAATATATTTTTATTCAAATTTAATTAATTTTTATTATTTTAAATGGCTTTGTGTACCGGTGAAGCCGGTGTTGGTGCAGTTGACGACGAACAGCTTCTCCTGCGGCTTGTAAAATGCGTAATTGACCCTTCCACAGTGACAACGTTGACGAAATACTATGGGACAACCTGTACTGTCGCGTTTTCCTCCATCATATGCACTAATAATTACTATTGACAGTAGAAAAAGGAGCCACGATGAGAGTTGACACCTCATTCTGTGTGCTTGAGTTTGTCAACTTGGGTTAGGATTCTGTAAATGAGAAAAAATGAAAAATTTGAGGTCAATTTTAAGTAAACAAACATATATTTTTAGTAAATTGAGGTACTTTTGGGCAATTTAACTGATTGGTAATTGATCTACATTTCGTTTAAAAAAAAGTTAGAAATTTGAGATGAGAGCTATAGGTGAAAACCGTCACCGGAAATCCAGAGATTAATTTGCAATGTTAACAAAAAAAGAAAGATTAGTCGAGAAAGGAAGTAGAACACTCAGAAAAAATATTTCTTCCTCTACAAAACTTGTATTGATTGATTGATGGCCTGATACAACAATCATATTATCAGCTGACGCAAAGTCGGAAAATACGAGTAAAGACAGATAGAGAAGACCAGTAACCAGAAAATTGTAAAAACCAGACATCGTTTTCAGTATTTTTATGTAGAAAAGGCAATGTAACCATTTTACAGTAGAAAAGGAGTTCAAAAACCTTAATCCAAGAACAATTATTCATGTTTCATTGAAGACTTTGATGTCGACTTGGGTCTTTTGGAGCAATCACAGTATTCGTAGATTAACCGTAGCATTGGCAGTGACTACTTGATTGCTGACTGGATTGAACACTGATTGATTGCTGACTCTTTGTGACTGATTAAGACTGACTGATTGATTGAACACCAATTGATTGATTGCTGATCACACCTCATTCTTGTAAAAAGTCTTTAGTGCAGACTTAGGTGTTTACTCCAGATTTTGCTCCATTCCACGCACATTTGGCGCCCCAAATTCTTAACTAATTTGCCCCAAATCTTGCTTCCTTTTTTTATTCACTTGGAATGCAAAAATTTCAAATTATTCGCACTCCTTCTTGTGCTCAATGTGGTCAACGATTTGCTTGAGCATCTCGGTGACGTGGTCGGTGGCCCTCTGGCACTCCTTGGAGAGTCTGCGCATCCCGAGGAAGCCGTGGGGCAGCCCGCTGATCACGTCCAGGTCGACCATCACGTCCACGGCGTGCAACTTCGAGGCCATGCTCACCGACTCGTCCAGGCACGGGTCCACGTCCGTCGTCACGATCGTCGTGGGCGGGAAGTGCCGGAGCACCGACGAGGACAACAGCAACGGCGACAACAAGGGGTCTCTGATGTTCACCAACAACTCCAGCTCTATTCAATCAATCAATCAATCAATCAATTAACTTCAATTACTTGTAGAATTAGTAGGCAAAGTACCTTCATGAAAGGTTCTGTCAGTCCCATTGGCCAAGTACTCCTTGTCGGCGTACGCGTTGATGCATCTGAGGAGCGCGGGAAACATCAAAAACGGATCGAAGAGCGCCAAAAGTCTCGAGGGCGAAGGATACATTTGATTGAGCACCGAAGGATAGAAAGTTGCCAAGTGATTTGGCAGCCTAATTTTACACTCAATCAACTTGGACATTAGACCGAAGCACAAATTGCCCCCGGCCGAATCTCCCGCCATTATGATGTTTTTGCCACTTGAGGCGAGGATGTCGAAGTTCTTGAGCATCCAGCAGTAGGCAAAGAACACTTCTTCCGAGGGCAAAGGAAAACTTCCTTGAGGTGCGAGTGTGTAATCGATGCTCAGAATGGGAACATTCAATCTTTTCGACCATTGCTTCAAGTAGGTCAGATGCGACCGACTGCTCTGAGCAATGAAGCCGCCGCCGTGCACGTGAAACATGATGGTGTCCGAGCCGTGCTCCCTCTTGCAGCGACAAAGGGACCTTTTAGCAAAAACATGAAGTTAATATGAATTGAAGAAAATTTTTCGGAAAATAAGTCTTCTTACTGACATTTTTTTCTAAAATCCTTCGTAAAAAGGTAAAATTGGGTTATTGCCTGGCCAAGATGTTCGCGAAGACGCAGTTGCACTTGCCGAAACTTTGATCGGTCCTGAATGGCGCAATCAATCTGGCTTTGACTCCTCCATCATTACTGCTTTTATCCTTGTAATTGGGCAAGGGTACTACGAATTTTTCGTCGTTTTCGTCCTTGATTATGACTTTTTCCAAGGGGATGTTAAGCACTTGGTCGACGGGCAGCTCGTGTTTTCTCTCCTGGTTGTACTTGACCACAATCGAGTTCTCTGGCAAATTGTAGAAATCCTGGAAAAAGTGCACACTCGCCCTCAGCTTGATTTCCTCCAATCGCTTGATCAGGGCCTCGGAATCCATCAGATAATTGAGGCCGAAGTTGCTGCTCATCAGATTCGAAAATTTCGAAGAATTCTGGTGCACGTCGTAGAACGTGGCCATGCCGACCAGCATTTTTCGCGCCATTTCTCGTGCATCTCCGTTGTAATGGAATCCCAGAGATTTGCCGAACAGAGCCGAAAAATCGGTCAAAGCCATCTGGATGCAAAGTCGCTCTATCGAAGGTTCCTCTATATCCGGATTGGTTGGGAACAAGGGGATGTTTTGACACTTTTTATTAAATCCTTCTTCCTCTTTTTGTTGTTTTGCCTCGAATTGGCCTTGTCTGAGCAGTTCGTGAATCACTTCCAGATAGCCGAAAATGTCAACGATCTTCTGCAAACCCGCTTTGTGCTCCATCAATTCCTTCATATCCGCTTGTTTTCCCTGTGATCTCAAATTCTTCTTTACTGACTCCAACAATTGCGCGAGGAAAATTGAGGAGATTCGAGCAAAAGAGCGGAAACCGTTCGCTTTTACGCCCAGATTACAGTCAAAATCGGGGCTCCATTCAAACACTTTTTGGCTCTGGCGTCGATGAATCTCTAGAAAAATCAATTCGAAATTTCATTTAATTTCATTTTTTCTATATTTTTTTGGTGCAAAATTTTGATTAAAACTATGGAAACGTACGAATAAGATGTCCAATTTGCTCCAGAAGTCTGTGTAGTGCTCTGAGAGAGGGCGTGCTGGCGCCTCCAGTCGATCTGGGCTCGCATGAAGACTGCAGCTCGTCCAATTGAGATTCCCAATATTTATCCATATTCTTATTATTCGTTATCAGAGTGTTGACATTTGTCATTTTTTCAATTCTTCTTTTATTGGTTTTTATCGCTTTTTCCCTCCTTCGAGCTTTTCAGACGATTTTCGAGGATCAATGCTCTCAGCCCGGGCTTCTGGAATCGAATGAGATTAGGGTTTACATTAATAAGAACAACTTCGTATCTCATGACTTGTTTTGTGTAGCAAGAAAAAGGGAAACTCCAAATACGTAAGTAAAATGAGTTTGATAAGCAAGCAACAGTCGTTTGTGGGCGCAAATTCAGTAAAAATACATATTACATGTCAATTCTGTTCTTGGGTACTAACAGTACGTTATTTAATGGACTTGTATCAAAACTAGTTTAATATTGTTGTTCCCTTTATTCAATTCTGGGATTTTACGACGTATAGAAGTAATAAACAATCACAGTTGTCCTTATTACGCAGCTTTTCTTATCCAGGCCCAAATTGGGGGTAAATAAGATATTTTGGGCTGAAAAGTACTCGTAGTCTTTGGCAAAATTTCGATTATAGAGCTAAAGTTCAGTAATTGAAAGTCAAAAATTATCTTAAAATTCTCAATTTTGATTAAAAACACACACAAAAAAAGATTTAAAGTTGGTGAATTCTAATTCTTTGACAACGCAAAACTGCATCCAACGCAATTACCTAATGAAGTCTTCTTCAAACCCGTATAACAAGTTGCTATGTACTTTTTACTACACACTTTAGAACTAAGGTACTATTTAAAAAAGTATTGAGCACAGTAATAGTACAAAAAATAGTTGAGCAACATAAAACAGGATTGCCAAATGCAGGAATGACCTTGAGCAAGGATTTGCCTTGAGCAACTCAAAGTCGCAGAAACCAAGAACAAAAAAGTATCACATAGTCAGTGCACTTCATTAGCAAAATATAAGTGAAATTATCTCAAATTACATAAAATAAGTCGATCTTACCCCCAGAGAAGATTTGTAGTAGCTGAAGCCCTTTTTGAAGAGTCCCTTGATTTTATCAGATGCTGCAGCACTAGAAGATTCTGTTTTAATCCAATGTTTGAATATTTTTTGGTTGAAGTGATGAGGTTTTCCCTTTGTGACTGACTCTCTCCTGTGGTGCTTGTCAACAAAGCCCATTGATTTTGGCCATCTGCAGCCCTGCTGGCCATCAGCTGACAAGGCTGTTACGTAACAGCCCTCATGCACAAGCACTGCTTTTAAGGGGCTTCAAAGCCAAGAGCAGATAGAGAGACATATGTAAAGAAGTATAGAAATAGCACAGATAAATGTTCTATTTAGCACTATAAATTATTAATCTATGATCAAAAAAGCGAAGAAATGCAGTTTTACCGAGGTTAGAATTTAAAAAAAGGAGTATAACTCTTCTACTTGCCTTAAAGGTTCCTCTGAGGTCAGCAGCTAAAGTGGCAGAGTTAGAATCATTCTTGGAGTAAAATTTAGGTAAGTAGTTCTAATAGAACTTCTAAAAGTAGGTAGTTAAAAGATCTGATTTTGTTCACCTAATGTCAATGCTTGCTGTTGAAAAAGAGTTCACTGAGACACAGCTGGCTGGCTGGCAATGTTGGTGCTGCCTACATATGCTGCAGGTATGAAACCTGAGACTCCATGATGGAGCCATACCTTTAGCAGTTCCTGAGATGGACTCTTAAAGGAGGTCACACATTCCACACAATTCTTTTCATTAGGACATTTTTTGTATTTCACTGAGATTGTTTTAATGAGGATTATTCTAAAAAGGTTTACAGCTTAAATCCATTTGGCAAATCTTGACCTTTGTACCTCATCTCAATACGCTCATTACAAGGCATTTCAGTAAAATTAGAGGAATAAGTTAGTTATCAAATGCATTTTTGAAGAAATCTAGCTCTATTTGATTTTAGAAGGAGGCCAGATTCCTTCCTCGAAACATCAATATTGGGCTAGAGATAAGACATAGTGCAGCCTTAAGCAGCCCTAAGTCTTATCTCTAGCCCAAAATTGATGTTTCGAGGAAGAGATCTAGTAGCATTAGAAGGCAGATATGGAGAAAAATGCAATATCAGGTGATAAGGGCATGGAGTTTCCAATCATCTTAGTTTAAGCAGAGTGTAGAAAGAGAGCAAGAAGGAATTCTGTTATATAAAATTAGCAACTCTTCTTGAAATCTGATCATCATGAGAACCTTGCACTCATTACTTGGCACTTTGGCTCTAATAGTGTCAGTTGGTGAAGCTCTCCCCTGTTATGAGAGCTGCTCAGCTGACCTGGACAACCTGGTCACCCAACTGGCCACAAGCATCCAACAGATGTCTGGGATCAATGATGCTTCTGGCCTGGCACTGGTCATTGATGCAGTCACGGCCTCAGACAAAGAGAAATCTGACTTTGAACTGCAGAGAGCCATTGCAACAATTCTGGCTGCAGCCTGGCACAAGGAGGGGGACAACTTCATTGTAGGGCTCTACAGAGAGAACTATGCCAGGTGATATGTTCATAAATGAATTCTATCAATTTTCATAGAATGTTGATAATAGTTGTTTATTATTGAAATTAGCTCTGCTTTCTCCGGTTTCTCTGCCTGTGATGCCCTGACCTTCTTCCACAACATTGTTTCTGAGGAGGGGAGTCAAAGTTATAGGGATGATTTGGCGACTGCCACCCTCAAGGTTGGAGCCAAATTCAGAGATGAATTTGAGGATGAGCATGGAATTTTGGTGGCTTTGCCCAACAGTCCTTACCGGCGTCTGAGTGATGATGATATCTCTGACTACTTGATCCAGGACATAAGGGTTGCTGTCAGCATCGATGATGACAAGGTCAACGAGCAAGGGACGCTCTTCCCTCAACCCTTGGATGCACGCATTGTGGTGAGCTTTTGGCAAACATGTTTGCAAAAAAATTGCTAGATTTGGCAAATATTTGCGAAATTCTATTTCAAATTGGTTCTTGGCAAATTTCGATTACAGTTGCCCATTGGGGATGATTCCAGCATGAGGAAGGAGATCATGGACCTGAACCAATGTCTTATGAAGACATGTGGCTGCAAGTAAAAAAAATGAATAATAATAGTGGAGACCATAAACAAAGAATAAATTCGAAATGCTAAGAAAAGTGTTGAAAATACAATAGTTATAGACACAGTTCTGTCTGTACCTAATTCGTTCCTTGTTGCTACATAACACAGCTAGCTCCTTCTATCTCTAAATCTGCTTGCTCTCTGCAAAACCAAAGTGCTTGCGCAAAAAACCAATCGGATAGGATTGCAAAAAGGATTGTGCCATTTCCCTTGGAAGTCAGCCAATTCCCGCCACTGCAGCAGCCATAAACAACTTCCTTTCATAACGAGGAAACGTTCTGCGTGAACATCATCAAAACGCGGTTCCAGCGAGATTGCGTGTCGAGCATTCGCAATCGGCCATAAAATGGGCCAGAAGCACTGTTCCCATTTCAAGGGGATTTGCTGTACAAACGAGGTCAAATACAGCACGAATTCTTCAGGGAATCCCATTAGTACCTACATATGTACTTCCTTTAGTAGGGTGGAATGAAATTTGACGTCGATGCTTCGACCCATATTGCGTCACTTCAGTCTCTCTCCAAGTTCTGTTTTTTTTTGCGTCTCACCCATTAGTCACGTGACCTGAGGAGAAGAAGTTGGCTGACGACCTCGTAAAGGGGACGGGGCAAAAGTTGTTTGGCTACGAAGAATAAGAGAGCAACTTCTTCTTCATTGTCACCAAATATACTAGAAGAACCTCTTTACATCTCCTCCTTTTACACCCTTTTACTATCTTTCACCTACCTATATTACTTTTTTGTTCTTCTACCTGATTCCATCTACTTCTTCCATTACCACTTCCACCTTTCTTGACTTGCTCTTATGATGTTCTTTCACCTCTGCTCTTGCCTCTTCCTCTTTTATTCATTCTTTCTTTTTTGCCTTATACTGCCTTGTATTATATCTTTTATTGCTAGTAATAGGTAATAAATGGGCATTACTATAGGTACCTAAAAAAATGAAAAACTACCCAAGTCCATTATTTTCTCATATAGTAACTTCGTGATTGACTTCTTTATGTAAGGTGAAGAAGTCATTAATAATTGGGCAGAAGAACAAATTCGTGTCAATCATTAATTCAATGACTGACATATGAAGTACATACATTCATTACGTAATTCTCTTTACTGCAGCCATGAACATTTCTTGCTGTACTCACGGTTGTTTTGCAATACTTGGAACCACTCGTGTTGTTAAAGAATACACTTGGCTCTGCTTCAACCTCTAATAAAGAGTGCTCAAGCAACAATTCATTCATTTGCTGATTGCTCTATTCATTCAATTATTCTTTTATCCATTCATTGTGTATGCAGAACGAGCTTATGTATGCACTTACC
>JAOXNJ010110135.1:0-11538 GCA_028566655.1 Metis holothuriae
CGTTTTTTGCTCAAATTTTATGAAATCAAGTACATACCTTCTGTACTTGACATTAGGTGCTATTATAGTGTCAATGTGCCTGGCATTATTTGTCGTTGGAAGGACAAGCAAATCCGTGTCTGTCTGTAGAGTACCAGCTGTACGTATAGGCCCAGCAATAAAAGGCAATTTGACACCGTTTTCAAGACTTTATTGTTAAATGAGTCAGGAAATAAAGCTTTGTTTGCAAAAAAACAAAGGTTTATAGGTAAAATACGAAGCGCATTTTGATCTTTTCCCTAAACCTTAATCGTAATCTTGCTGCTTATAAATTGTTTTCTAAACAAAAGACGACAGGAGCTGACAAACAGAGCTTGAGATGGCCAAGTAGAGATGTGATCGACCTAGTTCATCCGCAAATCCGTTTGAAAAGTCGGCTTAGAGCGGAATGGATAAAATAAAAGTTGTGCAAAATGTTCAGATCTACAAATAATATTTTATGTGAATTTTTGAAGGGAGACTTTGTCGATGTGCAAGTGCGGTTCCATGGATTGGAGGTGGTCGCGCTTCGAGGCCAGCTACCGCGTGGGCCGCGTGCTCGGCAAGGGCGGCTTCGGCACCGTGTACGCCGGCGAGCGCGTCCACGACAACCTCAGCGTCGCCATCAAGCACGTGGCCAAGGCAAAAATCACCGATTGGTGTCAGGTCAGTCTGCAAATCCAAATCTTTCACCATTGCCGAGGACCCCAACTTCTTTTTTTTTACCTGGGACCCCAACTTCTGCTGCTTCCGACCTCGTCAATACTGATTAGACCCCAGATAGCTTGCAGCAATACTTATATTATCCACCATAAATAATGAAGTATACACAGTATTAGGGTTACAGCGAAGTTTGTGGTTGGATGTATCAGAAAGGAGGCAAAGTTGGACGAGCACTGGCAACGAGATCGAGTCAAGGACGAGTCAATGTAGATGCGCAGACGCAATCTTATCGAAGAATTGTTTATTTTTGTTTTAGAGAATTTATTCGTATTCCCCCTCTATTCCTTTATCTATGTAATCATTTTTGAGCAAATTTGCCTAAAGCAATCTAAAGGATCCTTTTGCACAAATTTTTGTGCAATGAGTCTGTGTGAAAGTGTCACTTTAGTGCTCATATCGACTGACACTTTAGGGCCAAATCGGCCAATTGCAAAAAATTGTGCAAAAAAACAGTGCAAAAATGGCCTGGAGACAAGGTGCTTTCCATCCCTGGCCAAGTGCTTACTTGGAAGCTTTCCAGCCAGACAGACACCAGAATGTGCATCGACTTTCCTTAGTAAGCAGTCAGCAGAAATCGGGCCAGAACGAAAGCAGTCAGCTGTCAGGCCCTCTAGTTCGTTTTATAGAAGCACTAGCTATGTAAGAAGAAAGTATAGACAAAACAGCATTATTATTATGTGGAGCATATCAGCTGTTTTTTTGGCTGACTGGCTTTCCATCTGGCTTTCCATTGAGCTTTCCATGCTTGGCTTTCCTGGAACTCAGGTTCCCTTGGGAGTGCAAAAAATTCGCCATCTCTTTATACTTGCTACAAGTTTACTTTAAATGTCATTTTATTGATGTTGTTCTACCCTTTTCTCAATATTGACTTGTTCCTGAAAACAATAGTTAACACCGGTATTATGAGTCTGTCCATAGTAGTGTCCACATTAACCTCTTAACCCACTTAAGCCCTCTTAAGGTGCAAGGCACTGGAAATGTGTGTCACACAAACAGCTTGTTGTGGTTGCGCAGGGGAGAGAGAAGAAAAACACATAGCCCACTTTGGTACAACACTTAGTGTTGGCCAGAAAATGAGGCCACAATACAACAAACATGCACTACTACACAACTTTAACTAATGAAGTACCTACATGAAAGACATAGTACGGGAAGAGCACAGTTCGTTTAATGAACCACTTTCTGCTCCTAGGTACTATTTCCATTGGTTTTATAAGGAGCTAAATAAGGAGTCTTGGTACTTGAACATTTATATAGGTACTCAAAGTACTTAACAAAGTTTAAGAAGAGCTTATTTACTTGTTCCAGTAAATAAGAAGTAAATAGACGGGGCTAGCTAGGTCCTTTATTTGTGGTGTTTGGGTTTGAGTCCCGACTAAGTACCACAGAGAGGGCAAGAAGAAATGGGCCTTTCGTGGTGCCCTCAGACAAGAAAAATGGGGCCCAAAATACAACAACAAACACTGTTGATACCTATAGAGTTATAAAGAAACCCTTATCTACATAGTAAGTAAGTACTTTCATCAAGTAGTTAGTTAGTATAGAGTCCCCCCCAAAAAAAGAGGAGTAAAAAAAAACATTATTTGGGGAGGCACCCATCATTAAGCTAGGGAAGCCCTTAGGAAATCGATTTGATCCAAGCCACTAGACTAAAGAGTATTAGACATTGAGCTACAATCATTATTGTTGATTACAGTTGAATGGGCGTCGCGTGCCCCTGGAGATTTGTTTGTTGCGTCGCACGTCCTCGGTGGACGGCGTGGTTCGATTGCTGGACTTCTTCGAGCGCAGCGACTCGTTCGTGCTCATCCTGGAGCGGCCGCGCGGCTGCAAGGACCTGTTCGACTTCATCACGGAGCGCGGCCACCTGGAGGAGCAGATGGCCAAGATCTTCCTCAAGCAGGTGGTGGACATCGTGCTCGCCTGCCACGACAAGGGCGTCGTGCACAGGGACATCAAGGACGAGAACATCCTCGTCGTGCCCAACATCAACGACGACTTGCCCGAGCTCAGGCTCATCGACTTCGGATCCGGCGCGCACGCCAACCACTCCGGCGTCTACACCGACTTCGACGGTAATCATTGTGCAATTTTATACAACTTTTTGTATTTTTCAAACAAATTTCGCCTTTTTGCACATGCCAAATGCGTCTACTGTTATTGCCAGAATATGAGTTGTTCAAGAAATACGGCCCATAGTGAAACGTGAGGGAAATTTGAGAACTTGAAACTACATATGTAGTCCTTATAACTGAAGTTTGCCACATTAGTTGCTATGTAGGTATTATATTAATGAGTTTTGATTGGGATCTCTACCTATTTTATGGCTTATTAATCGCACAAATATGTACCAAATGGTTCCTAGTAATGCATGTAAACAAGTGAATATAAACATTTACCTGTTTACTTACACAATTAATTGTATACAGTACTATATAGTAAAGTAAGAATATGTAGGTACTTTTGGAGGAAAAGTACAGTACGTGAAACACGTACGTCCTACATAAGCAACGTTCTCACTTTTCCCTGTTAAGGTACTTTATCATTGCTGTTTTTTTATGCCCTGAATTCAAGTGTGCAAAAAAACTCGTTTTTTTGCACAAGGTCGATGCCCAGCTCTTATTACAGAGCCTACACAAAGTACACATTGTAGGAGACATTATATTGTAATAGTTATAGTGGGTAAATTTGAGGATGCAGAGTGTCTAGACAAGGCGATCTCGTTACAATGCACAGCAATGGCGCCGTCTGAGTCTGCTCCCATCTCATGGAATTGGCCTTACTTCCAAGAACCTTATTAACAAATGGAATTAAGAGGATGAACTTATAATGAAGATAGTAATTAAGTCGTTAATTAAGATGATTAATGAGTTAATTATAATTAATGAGTTCATTATTTATTAAAGGCACCCGGGTGTACGCGCCCCCTGAGTGGATCTTGGGCAGTCGCTACGACTTCTCTGAGGCGGCTGTGTGGAGTCTGGGCGTGCTGCTGTTCGACATGGTTTGCGGCGACGTGCCCTTCGAGAGCGACGAGCAGATTTGCCAGGCCCATCTGAATTTCCCGCGGCGAATCTCGCCGCTCTGTCAGGATTTGATCCGAAGTTGTCTCCGAATCGAGGCCCAGAGTCGCATAGGCCTGAGGGAAATTCTCAGACACCCCTGGATCACCAGCAAAGACGAGCCCATCGACCTCAACGAGCCCATGCCGAGTCTGGACGCCAACAAGGCGTCCCTCACGTCCACCGGCAGCAGCTTGTCCGAGAGCAGCAGCAACAACGGCGGCGACGACAACAACGACGTCTTCGGGAACAACAACGACAACAACAACAGCGTCGCCTGCTCCGTGCCCAACCAATTCAAAAACTTCTTCAACAAGTGCACCTGGATCTCTGACAACTAGCTACTACTTACGACACTAATCTACTACTATTACTACTCCTATTACTACTACAAGTGCTAATAATACAGTGTGGTTGCAAGAGTGTACTACTGACAGTGCTTTGTGCCGGCCTTTTTCTACAAATTTCGTCGTCTTTTGCTACCTTTGAACCGAGAGGGACCAAGCACCTACCGATCCAATCGAGAAATCAATTTCGACACGAATTCAAGAGAAGTTTGTGACAAACACTCAGTGAAATGATAAACTCTGGCAATGTTATGTAATGTATCAGGTGCTGTTGTTTGGTTGAGTGTCTAGAGGGTCAGACCACTACATAGGTATGTTTTTTTTTTTTTTTATAGAAAACCCCATTTAAAAGAGGTTTCTTAGTTTTCGAATGAGCAATGCAACTGCAATTCTTCCTTTTTCAGTTCACCTTTTTGGCTTTTAAACACATAAAAAGTAGCTCTTTTTTCGGTCTTGGCTCCTTGAGAGCTTTTGTAGCAGGGAACCATCTGAACATGAACTGGAGAGAGCTTTTGACTGACCACATGTGCCCACAAAGTCTGAGAGAGAATGTGAGAGCAAAAGTCTTGAGTCCCCAATAACTTCACTTGCTAGAGATGTACATACTTAGATGTCCTCAATGTAATGTGAGATTCTCTGAGTCATTTAGATCTGCACTTGCTTAGCTTTTTGCACTTTTAATGTATTCATGGTAATGTTGCTTACGTATTTTCTGTATTTTGGCTCTAGTTTTTTGAATTTTCCCGCCCTTTTCAGTGTTTAGCATTCATTGAGTTTGACCCTAAAGTTCCTTTTCACTGGGAAATGTTTCCAGTGCTACCGACAATATCAAGAGGATGCATCTCTCTTTCTCAGCCTCGTGCATCAGCAACGACCAAGGTCTCTGTACTATGTACTATGTCTGGCACCCAGTGCAATCCAGTGATGACTATGATTGATTGATTGAAAAATCAATCAATCAATCAATCAATCAATTAAGCTCGATTTTGACCAAATCCAACCATTTAATTGGCCCCCAAACTCATTCCCTGCTAATGAGACCGAAGTTGACCCACCTAGTACAGTACATTATTCAATACGTACTAGTACACAAGTAGTACCTAATATGTAGGTACTAGTATTGTACTGCAGCTTCCCCCTTTGAAAAATTGGATTGCTCTGTCCTTTGCATACAATAATGTGCGGTAATTCGAATTCCCAAATAATAATGTATGTACACTTTGATTCTTTAGTTTTGGCATGTACTAAAATACCAATAATGTGAGTGACTTAATATGAATTTTGTATGTGCCAGCCTTCCCCTTAAATGATTGACTGATGCCAATATTTGCCTTTGATTGATTTCATCGTGTTGAATGCGAGTAAAACCCCACTGCAATTGACCCATCGAAACTTGGCCTTACTTTAGTGTCTTTGACAGCTGCATAAGCAGACTGACCGTAGATCACGACAAAAACAAGATTATTTGACACCCTGCAGTGCTGATGGCCATCTCCTGGCTTCCAGAGCCAAACACTTCATTACTACATGTATGCAAACTGACCAGTTGATTGGGGCTCAGACAGTCACTTCCTGAGAAGCTGGCTGTTGCCAACTGCTGCTCACTCCAAGAAACCGTTAGTACCTTTACTAGAACATTTAATATAATATTACTGAGTAATTGGTGGTTGACCCAGCCTTGACCATCCGTCCTTGAGCAGCTGCTGTTGGAGTGAAAGGGTTGCTTGCACCTGCTACTGCAACTCAGGAAGCTGCTGTTGTTGTTCCTCCTCACCATGAGCAGTCAGCTGGATAGTGCACAGACAACTGAGTAGCACATTTTCACTGCATTCTCACTTCAACCACAAGAAATATTTCTTTGCCAGCTAGAGCTCAACTTTGTGTTTGCTCATTATTCAGTGCTAAAGTTGCCAATTTGCACTTTCAATGCTAACTCTCATAATGACTGTAGCAAGTCCACCTTTAAAACAAGCCAATGCATATGTAGTACATATGTACTAGAAACCATCATTATACATGTAGTTAGTTCTTGCTGTTTCCTTCCTAAAGGGGGGGATGATGGCGGTCAACTCTAACTCTATTCGATCCACCCCGTCTGTACTGTTGTTGTGAATGTTATGGATTCTATGGAATACAGTAAAAGTGTTACAAGGCTATTAGTGAGTATTGTGAAAGGTTTTGTGGGGGTGATGAGAGGTTTTATGTGTATTTGGCGGCGTCAAAGGGGCTCGTGCTAACGACTCCCTTTGGAGCTCGTAAAAAGCGCCATCAACCCCTCTTTTCCATTGGCCAGCTGCTCTTTTTGACGCCATTTGCGTCATTTGCGTCACTGCAGGTCGAACAGTCATAAAAGCAGATGAGCATTCACTCCAAGGCTCATCTGGCAACTCCAATTAAGAGAGAAGAGAGGTGTGACCAGCACCAACGCCTTTCCCTACAATCCTGCTGGTCACATGTGCAGCAAATCCACAGGAGATTTGGGGGGGGAAAGTGTCTCTCTACTAATGGGCACTTTTGTTATTGTTTCCCAAATGAACATGCATGTTTACTAGAACTTTATTTACTGCCCAAATGAGTCTCTTTTGTAGGAAAAAACCCTTTGGGGCCACATTCTCTCCATGGTGTCATCTAAAAGGGGATTAGTTGGATCAATACCCCAGCATGGTATGCATACATTGTAACCACAATGCTGCAGATGTAGAGTTGGCTCAATTGTGCATCTGTCACTTGTGATCTAACAAATGTACATGTTGTTTGAGGCAGAAGAACACAAGTGCTCTTGAGAGCCACCCCAAATCAGTTGAGTCTTTAATGGGGGGATCTGAGCTGTGATGTTGATCCCAAAGGACAAGTGTCTAATCTGAAGACAAATGAGGTACATGATAACAGCACAAGTCACATTACACAGCAGCTTGTCTAAGAAGGTGTGATGTGTCTTATTGGCCATTCTCCTGTCTCCCTCCCTTGGAAAAGCTCAAGTGGATGAGAGCAAACAGTTGGACAAGCTCTAAAGCCACAAACTAGTGCTGCATTATTGTGGAACTACATGTGGAGTATAAGTAAGTAAATCCAGCTTTCCATTGCTCCAGCAACCCCCACAAAAGTTCATTGCCCCCTCAGCACAACTGGCCACAATGGTTGGCAACAACAGCTCAGCTGCCAGTTGTCTGCCAAACACATTAGCAGGCAAAAACTCTTACATCCATTTAGTTGGACAAAAATGTTTACAAGTGTAGGCAATTCTACTGCATTTAGACTCTCAGTCAGTTCATTCCAAGTCTTTCAATTTGAATTGGATTCAGTTTGGCAGTCATGCGAGGATTCCATTAGCTGTAGACATGCCAATTCCAAATCAAATGTGTTTTTTTGCCCCACAAAAACAGACAGCCAACTTCTCTTTTTTATGTGCCACTTTTTACCTAGACCTAGCGGTAGTCGCAGACATAGCGGTAGAAGTCGGAGCAGAATATATTAACACTATGTAGGTACTAATGCGTATGTATGAGTAGAATGAGCTCTGATGCATCTAATACCTGTGTGAGAGAAATTTGGGAAATGGTAAAGTAAAATTGCGAATTGGCACAAATTTGCAAACATGTCTACTCAAACCTTTTCCTCTCTTTACTGCTTTGAAATCCAGTAAAGCCAGTCTTAGAGGAGAACAAAAGCCATTTAGCACCTTTAGCAAAATACGAGTATATACATATAAAGTAAATAAAGCAATAATAGAAACAATACAAGAAGGTGTTAGAGCAATAAAAAAATATTTTAGTTTAAGCATTCTTAGTGAAATTGCCTTGGAATCTCGTGTACTGCTGGTTTCAGTGAGTTGAGGTAGCAACATTTGGCGGGGGTCATTGGCCTCTTGCCTTGCAGAAGTGCGCACCCCTCTGCGCATGCGCAGTGCGCGAGTCAATGACCCTTTGTAGGGTGCTGCTGCGCACTTGCTGCTCTCTCTCCTCTTCCTCACTTGCGAAACGATCACAGTGCGTCACGCCGACAACAAAGTAGTAGAATGGACCCAGATCTACAACTTTTGTGTATACGAAAAGACTGTATTCAAAAGTGCTATGTACTCCAACTACAGTGTGTTGTCTGACGGGCTCCCCCACTTTCACCCCTGCGTACGTCCGGTCGTTCCCCTCGCTCCTGCGTCTCCTACTTCACCACAGACTTCTCATACTACAGTACTAGTAAAAGTCTAATACTTTCAGTACAGACTGTAGTTGTTTCTACAGACTTTTGCGGCTCTAGGCAACAGCTGAGATGGGGCAATGCTGGAGGTCGCTCACCCCGACAAAGAGGACGTTGATCCCCAACTACACTCACTACTTCTACTACTACTACTACTATTGCTACCAATACTACTGTTGCTACTACTACTACTATTTCTACTACTACCACTACTACTACTCCTACTACTACTCCTACTACTACTACTGCTGCTACTACTATTGCTACTGTGCCACTACTATTGCTACTATTACTACTTCTACTACTACTACTACTACTACTATTACTACTATTACTATTACTACCACTACTACTACTACTACTACTGCTATTACTACCACTACTACTACTAATATTTCTACTACAGCTACTACTACTACTGCTACTACTACTGCTGCTATTACTGCCATTTGTTCCACTGTTAAGCCAAGGTTTTGCTTGGCCTGTGCTATGTAGTGTACTTAGCTTTGTACAAAAACGAGGAATTCCTACTAGCCCATGTTGGTTTGAATCCACACCTTCTTCACCATAACACTTAGCATTTATGTTATGAGGTTCCCATGGCACACTTCCATGCTTTGGGTTTCTCTCCTTTTTTAAGGAGCCAGTAAGTGAATCTCAGAGTCCGTTTTCTCATCATTCAATTTGCGAAGTAAAATAGCAAAAATGAATTATATGAATTGATCAATTCATCAATTGTGTTTGCATTATTATTCATGTTTAAGAAATGCATACAATCTTTGATCTACTAAAATGAAGAATTAAAGAAAGAAAAACAAGTTTGCATAACGTTTCACTACACCAAATCTATTTTTTCTGCTTTAGAGAGAGGGGGAAATAATTGCGTTTCATAATAAAATGGCCTGGTATCAAAATATCAATATGTATGTATTGAAGTGATTCCTTTCCGGACACGGCAAAAAAAAAAGCTGTTTTCGACAAATCGTTTTATGTCATGTCTCCGGCCCCGCTTCCTCTGGCCATTGCCAAGATAAGTAGAACATTCTAGAAGGCAGAGTTGCATTGGATCTGTGTGGCAATTTAGATGAGAGGGTCCGATTTTTTCCAGACAGTAATCTCTCTTTCCTTATGGCCAACTCACATGCAGTAAGTAGCAACACATGTGATAGTGGTACTCCATGTTGTACTATAGAATTCAAAATTTCAGGAGCCGAAATCAGCAGCTGATCAAAATTTTCATTTCTATGTACTTGAAATGATCACTCAGCAAAGTTCACTCCTAAAAGAGAACATTCAATCATCTTATATGCACCTGTCCCCTAATAGCGGGTTAGGAGGCCAATGACCCCAGGGGTTAGTCATGAAGCACAGACACCCCTCCAGCCACTTACTAGCCGCAGAAAGCTCTGGAACCTATATACTAGATACACTCTATACAAGTAATAGTAGTTATAAATAGAAAAGTACAGTTGTGCTTGTCGATCAGCCCCTTTTTGGTGTCGATTTCGGCCCCAATCGAGCTTTAGTCACCCCTGGAAACCTGAGTGGCTGGCAAAAAGGGCGGGATTGAGCAACAAGCAGCAAAAAAAAGAGTGACTTATGTACTACATATTATGCACATTCATTTGCAATGTAATAGAAACAACCCATTTTGCTCTTCCCCTAAGCAGCTCAGATCAGTTTGTTTTACTTCCCCCTCTCCCATTTCCACCACAAACTAACTGTTTTTGAGGCACTCACAAAATTTTCAGCTTTGGGCATGGGAGGTTCAAACTTAAACTAGTTGTTGCTATCATTATGATTTTCTTGGAACTGGAATGTTTCTCAGCCAAAATTGAGACAGCTGTTATAATGATCAGCAATGCCCTCCCTCCCCTACTATAGAAATGATGGCAGCTGAACCAGAGGTGAATGACCCCTCATTTTGAACCCTTGCCATCTGAAGACATCTAATACAACTTCTAATGCACTATATTAAGACAATCCACTTATAAATGGTGATGACCAATTTGACCATTACATAAACATTATTATTAAAGGGTTGTTCAATATTGTGTGCTCATTGAGCTTTTACTACAGTTCTTTTTTGTGCCATCTCATTGTATCTTGTTGTATGGCTTCAAAGCAGATTGATTGAGTTACAAAGGGGATTTAGGCCAATTCATAGATTGAACTCAGGTCAGGCTAATGGGGTGCTGAAGTCATTCATTGCCTCAGGCAAAGCTTGATTGTCACATCACTTCTTGACTGACAACTTCCTGATCACTTCTTGACTGTAGTTATTGCTTTATTGACATTTGGGCTGAATTTTGGCAATTAAAAAAAACACTTTATGATTACAAATGATGTTAAAGCCATAACTGAGCCCTTTAGTAAATGACTGTAGTATTAAAAGTAAATGATAGAATGACTTTTTCCTCTCATAAGATGGATAAAGACACTTTCGATCTTCCAGACAATTTCGCGACATGCATCGCGCAGACATTTTTGGCGTGGAACTTTGCGAAAAAATGGACTTTGTGTTTGTCACCCGTTACTTTCTGTTCACACTCTTTATTGCCAAATGTAGCGATAAATAAAGATTTCACTTCTAAGCAGACTAGAAGAAAATCAATAATACTCCACTTCATTTTAAATCTCTAATAATTTTTCTTGCAAGGCAAACATGCATTTTTTTTCACGGCCATTTTTGCAACTTTGCAAAAAATTCATATTCGCACAGCCCTCAGCAAATCTCCCTAACTCATCTCTTCCTAATAAAATGAAGTAAGTAATAAATAGGTAAATACTAAAAGTCTGAAGGAGGTGGCCTCAAAATTTGCTTGGAAGCACACTACTAAAGTGGCCCTTAAAAAGAAGGGTTGAAACAAACTCCTTCCCTCCCTTCAAGTCATAAAAAATACTAAAAAAAACCTCTATTGCATACATTGCGAAGAACATCAAGAAGAGGGTTTAGTAGTGAATTATTGACTTCTTAGTATGTAGTGCATTTGTGGACTATGTATATATATATGACCTGGTTAAAAGTCGACTATTGGAGACAATAAAGACTACTGTACTAAATACTACTAAAATAACGACAACAATAAAGAGTGCAATAAATGGTATTAGTAGAAAAGTATATCAATAGGAGGTCAAAGCTGACTTCGGTTCTCTTTGCGATGGCCATCGCCCCTCATTCGATCGGCCATAAA
>JAOXNJ010110246.1:0-11537 GCA_028566655.1 Metis holothuriae
CATACAAATTTGCTTAGTTGCATAAAGGTGAGCTATTTTGGGACTTACAGGACCCATTGCGGCTCCTCGGGGAACCTGACGGCCACGACATCGTTGCTCTGCGGCTGCCCCATGCGGTGGTAGAAGATGGTGTGGTCCTCGTCCACCTTGCCGGAGCGCTCGGCGCTCGTGCCGGAGCGCTGGAACCGCGTGTAGAAGATGCCCTTCCCGTCAGATGCCCAGGTCAGGGAGGAGAAGCGGAGTCCCTTCAACACCTCGCCCTCAATATCCTCACCTGTGAAGCAAGTCAAATATATGGTTTTTTTTTATGATTTTTCAAAGGAAACACTTGAATTTTGTCAAACTGGGGACTCGTAATAAGTATAGTTATAATAGCCGACCTGTCTCGACATTCCTGAAGTAGACGTCAAAGATGTCCGAGCCCGACTGCGAGAGCCCGTAGGCCATGATCTCGCCGTCCTTGCTGACGCTCCTCGTGGAGAGACTGATGGTGCCATCCTCGGAGAGCGTGTTGGGGTCCAGCAACACCTCAGGCTCGTCGCCCAAACTCTTCACCTTATACACCACACTACAAGACACCAATTAATCATTTCATAGGGAATTCATTCAAAAAAAATGTATTGAGGTACGAGCCTGAGGTTCTCGTACTCGTTCTAAGAGACTCACCTCTGGTCTTGGAGACCGGAGTTCTTGCTGAAGATGTAGTAGTCGCCCTTCTTCTGGGGCAGCCCCTCCTTGGGGTAGTTGTACATCTTGGTCATCTCCTCCTTGATGGTCTCTCTGATGGGGCTCTCCTCCAGGAAGGGGAAGGTGATGGCATTCTGCTCCTCGATGAACTTCTTCGTCTCCTCCGACTCAGCATCCTCCAGCCAACGGTAAGGATCCTTCACCTGATATTGAGCACAAATGATTTGTTTTCAACCGGCCCCCAAAAATACTTTAATTGTAAGTAATGACATTCAACTGAAGAAGGTAGGTTTACCTCGGTGCCAAAGAACTCGTCGGAGACGCTTTCGTCGCGTCGAACCTCCGGGTACTCGAACTTATGGCTCATCTTCTTCCTCTTGGGCCCGCAACCAGGTTTGCCGTTGCAATTCGGCTGAAATTCAAAATTGAGCTTGAAAATTCAGCTCTGCTCACAAAATCGAGTCGTTTAACAAGCTAATTTATAGCGGAGCCCAAAAGTGCAGCACAAGATAAAAGGGAAAGTCAGACGATTGTTGCATAGACGAAGTGTTGCGTAGCGCTAAGATTTTGCAATTTACTCGTTTTGAAAGCTGCAATCAAGCCTGCATTTCGTTTTATAGCGCTTAATAGAAAGTGATGAAGTTGAGACCGTTTTTTCTTTGTAACTTAACAATTTTATCTAACACTTCCTTTGTCATTCAAAGACGCAAAAAAGAAACGCACCATTATGAACAAAGACATTTTGCAATATAGGTAAAAGGAAGAAAGATAACGTTTCCTTTGTCTAATATTAGGCAGACAAAGTCAACTATTGTACCTTTAATTGCAACACATAGCAAAAAAAGTAAAGGCAATATTCGCCAAACTTTTCGTTGCAAAATCGAATCTCCTTTAAGAAATACAATCAGACACAGTAAAGTGTACTGTAAAAAGCATCGAATTGAGTGGAATTTCGATAAAATAGTACATGTTCCATTAGTAGAAAAGACTCACTAGAAGTGCCAAGAGGGCCAGGGTGATTGTCAGTGCGAGTAAATGGCCTCGAGTCATATTTTCTGCTGAGAATAGCCGAATGTCCCGTTGGAAATTGCTCCTTGTCCCAGGGATGAGAGTCGACTGAACGGACCAAGGCCCGATGAGGAGAGAGTGGACTCCAAGTGGGTCAGACACTCTCGAATTTCAGGTCCAGAAGAGAAAGGTCGCCAGCCACAATCGACCAGAGAAAACTGTTACCAACCCTTGAATGTTTTTTCTGCACTGTTCTAGCTGTCTTATTGAGTGCATCTAAGGAATTAACACTTGTTTTTTAACTGACCTGGCATTCGGCGTTTTCTCCCCCGGGCCTTTCGCGCTTGGCGCCTCTGGGAGCGATTTAGGCCACAAACAACTTATCCTTACTAATGATCAACATTTGGGACTAAAGACACTTGTGAATCATAGGATTACCTAACCTTCATTTAACAACGAGCAGTAAAGCTTATTCGTTTCTCGATGTGTTCATTGTATTTTTTTTTTCATTTCTAATAGTGTGTCGAGGTATTGTATTGCTACGGAAATATCAAAATAGGCAAAAGATACAAGCAATTGCTGTACCCTTGTATTATGGTGCATATCTAAGACAGTTGGCGAATTCAAAAGCATATGAAGTTGAAGTTTTTTACCAGTTCTCTCAAGTTCTTGAGTACTGGCGTATGTACCAGGTAATACTCTGAGCGAATTATGACTTGAGACTATGTGAGTGTCACACTAGTTACAGATTTCTGCTACGTATTTTCCCAAGTTTTGTGCGAGGAACCTAGAGAAACAAAAACTCGAATCAAAGTGTTATTGAGTAATTGAATCGAATGAAGAGATTCAAGACCAATTGGTGAGTTGATGCGCCTGGGGGCACCAGGATTTATACGAAAAGGAGACAGATAGACCGAGGACGCAAACAGGCCACAGTTAAAAGCCAATCCCACATTTGCAGAGTCGCATTGACACAAGTCCGAAACATCCATTTTTTCTTGACTTGTAGAGCGTTAAGGTTGACACACTCAAAGAAGCCTTGGACTCGAACCATTGCTCACTCTTAACTCTACTTGCCCCCCAAAATCTTCTCTCACACGCTCACGTCAAACCCGTAAACACTTCGACTTATCTCGGTCTGATAGCAGCCAATTGAGGGGGCCACGTCATCAATTGACGACGGAGGGCACCAGCAAAGTGTTCTGAGTCCGTCAATCAAAGTCGATTAATGCGTCAATAGAGGACAAATTTAGGGAGAAGTAGACACTGATCAGACCCGATTCGGGCCCAATTAATCGAATGGTTAGAGAGTTGTTGATCATCGTGCGGCTCCTGGCGTCGTCTCGCGGCTCAGTTGATGTTGGTGTTGGCGCCCTGGCCGTTCGAGGCGGGCGCCACGTTGTCGGCCGCGCCGTCGCTCGGCGGCTTCATCACGTCGGGCAGCTCTGAAAGCAAATGGGGCAAAGAGCGTTAGTAAGGAGTATTGCGAAGGACTCGATCCAGCTTTCAATGACATGAATGCGGACCAGGGGGAATGGAGTAGGGCGTCTTCTCCACGCTCTCCCATCTGCCGCTCTCGTCGTCCATGAACGCCAGCCCGATCTCGGCGGGCGCCTGCGCCTTGGCGTTGGCGGCGGTCAGGCCGCAGGCCGCCAGGCTCTGCGCGTCCTCCATCACGCGGTTGTTGGGCGCGTACAGGCGCTGCTTGTGCGGCGCCACGCGAACGATGCCCTCAATCATGCGCTTCAGCTCCAGCACGCTCGACGTCTCCTTCGCGTCCAGGAAGAGCGTCGTCTTGCGGCGACGCACCATCAGGAAGACGTCCATCGCCGATCCGCACTGCTGCAGCGCTCACACACACACACGAACGACAGCTGACGCGACAGCTGACGACACAGCTGATTCAAGTGCATTTTGCGGAAATGCCGCTACATAACCTTGGCCGCTACAAAGACGACTACATATGGGGATACAAATATGTAGTACGAGTCTGCCTCGTATGTCTGGACAATGAACTGGCTTTTTCTTTTCATGAGTAGATTTTAAAAAGGACATAGAAATGAACCATGTCAAATGAGATTGTTGAGACACCGATAAACTACTACATAAATCAATGTGACAAGTGCGTACTGTTTTCTCCAAATCATTTCCTCGGAAGACTAGCCAAGGACTTATTGGTACATTCCAATAAGTCCTTGGCCTAGCCCCTTTCTCTCATCTATTTGCACGCACAAATCTCACGCAGCTTAAGCACTACTGCACCACCGTCTCAAGTTATTGTTGATATCTATACTGACACCTATTCATAAAAGTGAGAGTACTCGTACTTCAACGGCTGCTTTGAACAACGCCTAAAATGAAAGGAAAAGTTCGTTTTGTCAAATATTTAAGCAAAATCAAGCACTAAGAAAAAAAAACACCTTCACAATTGGTAAAATTAGCCTGCATTTCCACAGTGTTCTAACCCCACGTTATTCGGCAAAAATCCAAACTATAGTGTCTTTTGGACAATCTCACTCTACTCCTCATTTTCACTAATCGGCGTGTGGATATTTTTGATGGCTTGCCCCAGCACGTCGCCAGCCATAACGTGAATCCTCAGATCAGCCAGATGATCGGCCCTGGTTTCTCCAATGTTGATTATTGCCAGGGGCAAGTTTAACTCTTTGGCCTGCAAAACGAAGCGATAGCCTGAGTAAACAAAGAGAGAGGATCCGACCACGAGCATGGCGTCGCTGAGCTCAACTTGCTCCTGACACTGTTGCACCCTTTTGAGGGGCACATTGGCACCGAAAAAGACCACCTGCGGTTTCAGAGGTCCGGACCCGCACCGGGGACAGGAGGGGACGTTGAAACGCGATACCAGCTCCTTAATTTCAATCAGATTGGGTCAATAACTTAAAAAAGTAAGAAAATGTGCTTTAAAGCTCTAAAAGTAGAGTCGAACAGGATCGATGTCGACGTCGCCATCGGGTCTTGTCTGCTGGCCAATGTGGTCCAGAGGGAAGTCGGGGTTGTGCTCCCTCAACGTGTCCTGGAAGGTGTGTCTGGCCAAGGTGTGGCCGCAGTTCTGACACTCGACAATGGAGTTGGTGCCGTGCAGCTCGATGACGCGCGAGCTGCCCGCTTTGAAGTGCAGCTGGTCCACATTCTGCGTGATCACTTGCTGGGCACAACATGAAACTTCGTTAAATAAAGTAAATTTGAATGTACAAAAACCATCTCAATGTGTACTTGGACGCGTCCCAGTCGCTCGAGGTGGGCCAGGGCGCGGTGGGCGCGATTGGGAGATAAGGCGCTCCATCTGGGCCAGCCGACGAAGTTGCGCGCCCAGTAGGACTTGCGCGCGCCGGCGCTGCGCATGAACACCGCGTGCTGCGTCGGACGCCGATCGGACCTGCAACAAGAACAACACGGACGTCGAGGACGTGTTGATGCATCGGTTGTGGTACTCGTGCCTGGCATAGAGGCCGACCTCCTCCGACCTGTAGTCGGGGATGCCGCTCTCGGTGGAGACGCCGGCGCCGCTCAGCACCAGCAGCCGCTTTGAGGCAGACAGGAAGTGCGCCAGGGAAGACAACTCGAAAGAAGTGGCCGACACGCAGCGCGGCACGAACTGCAGGGACATCTTAATGTTGGGTAATATCGACAATTAGTCTTCTTAAATTACTCGAAAATTCATTGCGTCACGAAAAAAAAGAAAATTAGTACGAAACACTTCGACTTCGGTAGAGTCTGGTATTCAAGAGGTCTTCAAATGACATAAGTCGCAAGAGCCAACCAGTTGTCAGCTGACATGTTTTCTCGATGACGTCACATGGTCAAAGTCAGCTGTCGCGACAGCTGACTTTACGTAATCACCTTGCGCCACTTCGGCCGTCTCGCCAACGACGACCATGTTGCCGCTGTCTTCCCTTGTGTCGCGCTGCGCCCTGCGCCAAGCCGGTCTGGCCTCGCCCTCGTCCTTCCTGGTGTCCAGGGCCCACATGTCGTCTGCCCTGGTCCCCTCCAAGTTGGTCGTGTCGAAGAAGAACGAGTTGGTTCCAAGTCGGTCGATGAGCTCGGATCACGTGCGTCTCTGGAGCCTCGAGCGCCTCGTCTCCGTGGCCCAGATTCCCGCCTTCGTGCTCCCCTTTGCCATCACCAACCCTCTGACCGACGCCGTCTTCTGCACCCTGCTCGTCCTCCACTCTCACTGGGGTCTTATCCAAAGCACTACCTAGATGTCAGGCCAAGTTTTCAACGATTTTTCTTATCGTTGTAGGTGTTGAGGCCATAGTGGTGGACTACATCAGGCCGGCTCTGTTCGGCGGCAGCACCTTGATCCCTGGCCTGGCACAGGCGCTGGTGTGGCTCGTGTCGGCCGTCACTCTGGGCGGCCTCTACTACTTCAACTACTCCGACGTCGGCATCGTCAAGGCCATCAAGATGCTCTGGAAGCTTTAATGGGCTCCTAATTACCTAATCTAACTTTAAATGATTCTTTGAAGGCAATTTATGTGGTGATGCCTCGCGTTACTTGGTAGTCTGCGTAGTAATACAGTGGCCCTTACATCATTCATGGCGGTATAATCCTGCTCAACGTTTGACTTTTCGACCTTCATAAGTAGCGAAGGTTCGGATTACTTAGCTAATGGATGAAATTCTTTTTAACCAATGTTTCTGTTATGGACGTTCTACTGCAAACTAGGGTGCTTGGTTCTTTGGTAAATGAGAACATTATCGTTGACCAAAGATCGGGTGTCTCAACCCCAAAGAGTTCCAATCAGTGATTGCACAGGGGAAAGTTCAAGGATGTAGTTGACATAAAACCGAAATGGCAGCTTCAAGCATATCAAAAGCCCTATTAATGGAATCATATCAACCGTAATTTCCCTTCGTTTGTGCATTATGACTGTTAGCTCAGAGATAAGGATTGCTTTTAAATGAGAGTTAGGAAGTGTAATTATCAAAGATCAAGTGCCATAGGATTAATGAGTTTGTTGGCAACCTCCTTGAGCTCTCTGATCTGATCAATGATGAGCTTGAGCCAAGCATCTCTCTCCTCCTCACTTTGGCATTGCACACAAACGCACTTCGGTCCCTGCTCGACACTCGATGCGGACGAAGCTGTCCTCAGGTGAGAACTGCTGTCACGTCGCTCCAGCTCGAAGGCGAAAGGCACAGAAGACGAACCCACTTCTCTCACTGCCACCTTGTTCATCTATATCCATATGTACATTTAGTGAGTAATGAAAAGATTCAGTGAGTAATGTTGATTTCTTTCTATTTTTTTTTTACCCTGAAGGAGGCGTAGTGTTCGAGATTGGCCGGGAAAGGCGACTGGACCCTCGAGTCCATCTCCAAGCAAATGAGAATTGTCTCCTGGAAGACAAAGATCTGAAAGAAGCCTCTACTAAGTCTCTTCGAGCTTCGGCCACGAAAACTGTTGCTGCTACCCTTGCGACGAACACAGGACACGCGGCCTCGACGTAACAGCAGGCCCTGTTGAGTCACATCGCCCTATCAAAGATTGATCTCAATGTCAGGACAATTAAAACGGGGACGTATGGCCTTATTAAGCTTTTTAGAAATGATGGATCTGAGAGGTTCTGACTTGGAAACCGGTGATGCGTCCAGCAATCATCATGTCGTTGGCATACTCTGCGATCTCCTCCGCCATCCCCAAGGCCTTGTTCACCTCCTCGTGCTCCTCGGCCTCGGCCAACCTCAGGTGCTTCTCTATCTCGGACAGGAGCAGCGGGTAACGCGTTATGCGCTGCACCGGGTTCATCATTTGCGTGCTGATCGACTGGCGCAGATTCAGTCTCAATTGGACCAACTTCAAAATTGCACAATTTTAGATAAATTTAAATCTAAAAAACAGTTTTAATGTATGTTCTGACTGCGAAGAAGTTGTGGTTCTGCTGAATGATGTACTCCGACTTGGGCTTGTTCAGACAGAAGCGGCCGTACTTGGCCTTGAGCAGATCGCGTCGAGCACTGAACACAGAGAGCAACTGGCCGGGGCTGCTGACGCACGCCTCCAACTCAGGAAGCATCACTCTAATCAATCAAATCTTTAGTCAATCCATCCATCAATCAAAGAATTTAAGTGTCAATTACCGTTTGTGCAGGTCATAAAGGTCTCTGATATTGGCGAAGACGATGCGCTCCTTGCCGCCCCTGAGGTCGTCGGGCAGCTTTACAGGACACTTTTTGCGATCCTCGTGGTCGTCCTTGGCCATCTCGGTGTAGCTGAGGTAACCGGTGACCAGCTCGTCCAAGTTCTTCTCCACGTAGTTCCTCTCCGTGACAATGAGCTCGTCCAACTTGCTCTCGGCCTTCCGGCGGTGCTTGAGCCGGCGCTCCTCGTCGCT
Source organism: Metis holothuriae (assembly GCA_028566655.1). Lineage (NCBI taxonomy): Eukaryota > Metazoa > Arthropoda > Copepoda > Harpacticoida > Metidae > Metis > Metis holothuriae. The sequence goes on from JAOXNJ010110246.1 coordinate 8,055, forward strand.
CTCGTCCACGGAGATCTGCGACACTTGACTAATCACCGAGGAAAGTGCTGGCGTCTCCTCACTCAATCTTCTGTTCATCGAGGCAGGCGTCTCCAAGAAGGAAGTGGACATGTCGCAGGCCTCGAGTTCGCTGGTCGTCGTGTTCGATCGCTCGAGGGACCGCGATCGCTTCTTCTTTCGCAAAGTGCCCGTCCAATTGAACTTGGCAATATAAAAATGCATGCAGTTAATTGCAGTCTACAAAAAGCAAGAAGTTTTGGGGAGAATTAGTGCTTCTGATTGTGCATGCTTACCCAGGAATCGACGATGGTGGTGGTGTACCTTGCGGCTCGTCTGCTCCGCTTCTTCTCGCGCCACGACTTCTTCCTCTTGCTGTTGGTCGCCTCGTCAAATGTGGACGAGGAGGACGAGGACGAGGCCAGCGTCATCGTCTCCGATGTGTCCGTCTCCAACGAGTTGCGCTCCGACGCCTTCGACTCCGACATGACCAATTTTAGCTACTCGAAATGCGTCTTCCAAACTCGCAATACGGCTTTGCATCAAACTGTTTAGGGGCTAGTACTGAAATTATTTGTGTGCGAGAGCTTATCAAGTTTCTCTCCTTACTCGTACGCGTACTTTGTATGTAGTTAAGGAAGAGAACGACAGGAAGTGTGACTTTGTTACTAAAATAGCAGCTTTTATTAGTGGAAAAATGTGATAACTATGTACTGTATTTAGCGTTGCATGACAAGCTGTTTGATAATACATACATACTCGTAGTACCTATGAAAAACTAATGATTAATGGGTTTCGGGGCCTATTGTGGTTGAATCACGTTTTCGAGGGAACTGCATACTTGCTTCATTTCCAGTGCGACTGATAAGAATGCCTTCTTTTTAGATGGCTCAGAAAGTATTTTTTTCACTTCTCGTGTCTTGATGGAGTCTGGAACAATGCTTTTTGAGTCGGGAATGATGGCTAGATTGCTGTTGATAACAACGGAATTTGAACCATAGTGAAATCACATCAATTTTATCAGCAGACACCTTTATTGCATAACTCACTTTATAGTACGTGGAGTGCATGTTTATGTAAGCATGTTCTTAACTTAACTGTTAATACTTGCGCATTGATCACACGGTGGCGGAGCCGAACATGTTGGCCGACTGGCCCCCGGTGTTCCTTGCACACGAGAGATAGAAGGAGATGTAGCTTAGCGTGAGCAATGCGGGTACCATGCCCAGGACGAAGCCGATGGAGCCGAGTCTCCTGTTGCTCGACTTGTTCACCACCAACACGTCCAAGGACATTTGGGCGTCGGTGGTCAAGCACATCAGCGTGGCTCTGAAGTGAGCGAAATCGCACTGCCAGTTCGCCCTTATGGTTACCTCATTTTTGGATCGCACTTGGACTTTCAAGCAATTGTCAATGCACAAAGATTCGTCGATTGCGATCCAAGTGTTCAGCGACGAATTTGGCCAAGTCTGTAGAGAACCGTTTGTGTGCCACATCTTCAATTGCCACCTCACATCCGATGCTTTCCAAATGGGGCAGGACAAGTTGGCCTCTTTGGCCACGGCCATGTCGATTACCACCGATGCTTTAATATGACCAACTGTACTTGTGATCACTGTCAAGGTTGCCAATATGACAGCAATCATCGTCTGAAACTTTGACTGAGGACCTTTAACAAGCCGACATGACACAAATTGCTCTTTTGCCATGGCTTCCTTTCTTTCGTAATGGGAAGCCTTACTAGTTCGAGAACAAAGAAAGGAACGCTGGGGCTGTACAACAGTTCAAAGCAAGAGAGCGATCAAAGTTAGCCTCCTTCAAATGCAGTTGCCCCAACTACACCTTATTTATCCTCTTCTGTCTTCCGTTGCTGTATAAAACTGTCAAAGCACTTCGATAATCTCCAAAGTTAAAACCCATTGTGAAGTAAGATGCTTAATTTGTCTCGGGCACTCCATATCTTGTAGAGAAAGAATCAAGCACTTAACTACCAGTTTACCTCAACCTTTTCTCACGAAGAACTATGCCCATTAACCAAACCACAGCAAAGCTCCTTTTTTTAGACTGTATTGACAATATCTATGTATGTACAAAAGTTCAATGGCTGTTTAATGGGAAATGCAAGGAAAAAGGGTCACGGCTGCTCTCTGGCCTTCTCCAGGCCTCGCGACCACTTGCCTCTGTTCATGCAAAGAAAAAGGAATATTAAAGCCAAAGTTACTCGTTTCCAGAATTAATGTTTTGAATGCATCATTTAGTTTACCTAGGAGCATCCGAATAAGCGGAAGGATCCATGGGATCCAGTGGCTCTCTGTTACTGTTCAACGCTTGTTGTCCTTGTCCCCTGTTGGGTCTTACATCACGTGGGCGTCGACGTGACCCGCAATCTTCGTCGTCACTCTCCTAGAATGGCACAAAAATAGAAGAGTGCAAAAAATGAATCAAGAAATTAGAACAGAAGCAGAAAAGGCAATAAGAATCTAACATTGGCAGAGTCCAAGTCCATCTCCTCTTCCTCCTCTTCTTCCTCGTCGTCGTCGTCCTCGTCCTCGTTGCAGACGCGGTTGGCGAGCATCTCCCTGATCTTGGAGGCGGGTTCGGTGACCACGGCCTTGGGGTGCCCCGGAGGCAGCCAGGAGACGCGCTGGTTGGCCACGGACCAGAAGAAGAAGCGGCCCGTGCCGGGGTCGAACTTCTCGCGCCACTCGGGGCCTGGGGGGAACCTGCGCACGAGTTTGCGATGCAGCTCCAGATAACGCGCCTCGGGTCGCTCTTGGCCCAGGCCCCAGCGAGTGCGGCAGTACAGCTGACAGCAGTGGTAAACGTTCCACTTGTTGGGACAGCCCGGGTGGCCGATGTACTGCGACTCCTCGGCGCTGTACAGGTCCTCGTGCTCCTCCTCGATCTGCGACGGCTTCGCGTAGTCCTCGGCCAAGACCTCTTCGGGCGGGTCTGGCGGCCGCGGCCGCTCCACGATCCCGCGGCGCGCCAGACGCGCCGCCAACGCCGGCGGCAAGGGCATTGACAGTTGCGACTGCGGACGCGTCAAATGGCGAGAAACGCGAGGTTTCGGCGAGAAGCGAAATTCGCGACAGCTGACCAAAGCTAAACACTATAGTGCTCCAGGGGCTCGAGTTAAAGCACCAGACCGATCGACTAATGTAAAATCTGTGTACGTACGTAAATTCGACTGACTCGTTTACGAGTGTACGTCATAAACGTATTATGACTCATAATACATTTTTTTAAACATTTTTTCTTTTTCTTAATGGAATATTTTACAAAATGTCGTTCTCCTTTAGTGCTAAGGAATTCGACTTCAGTGTTTTTTGAAGGAGACATTTCATCAAAGAGGCATTAATTATGCCCATATCACCATATAGGTATAGTATGTTTCATAGGTATTCATTAGTGGTGGATTCGAGCTGCGGCTCGGCTCGCCTCAGCTCGCGAGCTGGCGAGCTGAAGCCCAACTCGCCAGCTCGC
>JAOXNJ010110357.1:0-11535 GCA_028566655.1 Metis holothuriae
ATTGATTGATTGATTGATTGATTGATTGATTGAATAGGCGTTTGTTGACGCTGATCGCTGGCTTCGGCAGCGAGGTGTTCACCACGGCCAACTCGTTCTTCTGGATCCCGTGGGTGATGCCGCACGTGGGCGCCGTCGTCGGCGCCCTCGTCTACTACTTCATGATCGAGATGCATCACACAGACTTCTAGGCATCCATCATCCGTCGAGGAATCAATTCCACGTCAAGCAATTCTATTCAATGCGACCTCCACGAACACTTTAAATGAAGTAGCTACATATACTGGGATGGACATGGAGGGCATTATTTATCTACAGTACATCGACCCCACAATGCACTTCTCCCCTTGAGGGTAAAAATGTCGAACCTTTGCAAGTGGTCATCAAATGTTTTCAAAACCTCTGTAGCACCTCTACATTTTGGCAACAAATTCTAACAAAAAAAATTAGAATATTGTGGGATTACTTCGATTCATTTCATCTCTTGTCACTGTTTCTTTCCACTTTTCCTCATGACAAATGCTTCTTTTCTTGATTTATTTGCGAACACTGCATGCGAGGCGTTGTTCTGGAAATTCATTATTATTTTAAGTGTGCTCGAATTATCGGCCACTTTAACTGAGCTATTGTTAAATTTTGGCATTATTGGCGAGTGTGTAATTAAAAATGGATATTTTCACGATTCTTGAAATTTATAATTTGGAAAACCATCAGAACATACTATAAATTGATTAGGCTTTTTTTTAGTAAGAGTGCCATGTGCAACTTGATTCTTTACTTGTTTACTTTTTAAGTGAAAAAACGAGAGAAACACGAAGGAGGTAGGTGCGGTAGAAAATCACAAGATAATATGCATTTACTAACACATCTAACTTACATTAACTCCTACAAAGGACAGCTATGTAGGAGCGTATGTACAATTCAAAGGACGGCTAGGAGCGCTGTAGGTACAATTGTGATAGTTAAACACGACCCAAAAATGCTCGTTTCAACTGAAAAGTTGTCAATTGATCTGAGACCCATGCCTGGTGCGTTAGGCGTGTGGTGAATTTGCGGGTTTCCTTCAAATGATTGCGATGACCTAGTGAGCAAATACTTTATGGCGCTGTTATGATGGAAATGGTGGCGTGATGCGTTTCATCCTGGTAAACTTCAATAGGCTGTGAAAAGTCCACTTTCGTGTCCCCAGCCGGAACAGCCATGCCCTGGCAGTTATGCTTCGCCTTAGTTGACAAATGTCTAGAAATCAAAGACACAATCAAAGACCAATCAACCTAAGAAATTTTGTTAACGCTTATCAGTCATCAACTATCATACATACTTGAACATTTGGTGGCAGGTGGGACATTCGTAAGGCTTTTCTCCGGTGTGAGTTCGAATGTGCGTTATCAAATGATGCTTCTGCGCAAATCGCTTGCCGCATTCACTGTAATGGCACTCGAATGGCTGCGGGGTAAATAAACACTCGTTAGGAAATAAATCCAGAAATACTTTTCGAAAGATTATAAATAATTTCTTTACTTTCTCTCCGGTGTGAACTCTTTGATGTAATTGGAGCCGTTGGTTGGTAGAAAATGTTTTGTTGCAGATGTCACATTGGTAGCGTTTACCATTGATATGATTTCTTTCGTGCACATTTCTAACGTGTTTCTTTGCAAACGTCTTTCCACAAATGCTACACAAGTAAGGTCGATCAGTCGAGTGGGAGTGCCTACGCCAGCTCTCCTTGCGAGCGAACCGCATCCCACACTCATTGCAAGAGTAGGGGCGCTCTCCACTATGAACGGCTTTGACATGAACCAACAACCCTTGAATTAAACGGGATCAACATTAGGCTAAGTTCAGCATCATTTTATTTAAATAAAATTTTTCGTTTATAAAAATCTTTTCTTTTCACCTTTGCGTGTGGCATACACCTTTCCACAATGTTCGCAAGTCCTTTTCGCGGCGTTGTTGTTCTTGTCATTGTTGTCTGCTCCGTTGGCTTTGACTTCGATATCCCCTCCGTCTGCTTTGATTTCGCAAGTCTCTTTGCTTACCTGACTTTTGCTTCGCTTTGCTATGACGTGGTGTTCTTTACCAACGTCTTTTAAGTATTGCTCATAAAGTCTAGGGTGATGCACCCTTAAGTGTTTCTTAAGTCCAACGGTGCCTTTCTTGCTCCCTTGAACAGGAACTGATTGCAAACATGCCTTGCATGTAGCACTCTTCTTGTCTTCGTCAAACAAGAAGTATCCATAAAGGGCCGACTTCGGTCTTGCAGAGGAGGCATTGAACATACGCACCCGACGACGAATAGACTTCTGGTTCTACAAATAATAATAAAATAATAAAATAAGTATGCGTACCAAACTAGCTCTAACGACACATTTGTGATTGTAGAAAATATACACACATGGAAAGTCATCAAGAGATGCAAGTCACGGGGTTGCAATGTGCTTAATTTGCTTACCTTAAGAGCAGATTCGAATGCTGCGTAGAGCTCAGCGTGTGTATTCCGCAAATGCTCAACCAAGTGCGTAACTGGGCCGAGATCATCGTTTTCGCTCTTAACGTTCATGAGTGTTTCAAAATCAGGATTTTCTCCCATAAATATAGGTAATTGGCAACTCGTACATACGGCGCTCTTGGAGGACGATCGGCGCTCAAAAAACTTCCATATTGAACTTAAAATGGAACTCCTTTCATTGCCGTTTTTCTCTGGTGACATGCAGTGCTCCTCCCTCTGAGAATAAAGATTGGCAGCTATCTCCGGATGCTGACGACGCAGATGCCTCAAGGGAGCCGATGTGGAGCTATTCACTATTTTGACAACCTAAATGACCAAAAAAAATTATGAAATGTAATATTCTGTGTAGTTCACATATCAAACGCGTATAAGTTGAAGGGAAAGGAAGAGGCAAACCTGTTCACAGTGATGGCACTGCACTTGAGAGATTGTGAGTTGGTCAAAGTGTCTCCAGATGGGGCTGACTTTTGAAAAATTGACCTCTTCTACGCTAACTAATGTACTGCGCTGTGTTTCTTCCTCCACGTCTCGAATCTTAAGAAACCAAAAGTAGGGGTTAGCGATTTCACGGTAAAACGATATAAAATATTTCACGAGCCTTACCATTTCCTTTTTCTCTTGTATTCTTGAATTGACAATGACTCCCTCTTGCTTGTGCTTTCTTTCCAAATGGCGGGTAAGGTTGGTGGTCGTGCTGTTGTTTATGGAGAACGTGGCCAAACAAAGCTTACACTTTGCGCTGGTCTTGCTCAAAACCATAAAATACTCCCACACCGGGCTTCTCTTGGCCATCAACTTGGACCTCTTCGACGGGGAATGGCCGTTTTCGTCGCCATTAGCCAGCCTACTAACAACGTTCTCGTTGTCGGTCACCTCCTGGAGAGGTTTAACGCTTTCCTGTTCCGCTTGCTGCACTCCCAATTCCATGACCTGGCTCTCTTCCACCACCTCTCCGATGACGACCTCGACACCGTCTTCTGATGCTGGCTCCTCTTTGCAGCACACCGCACCAGATGCCATCACAATGTGCTTGACGTCTTCCGCAACTCTTTTCTCTTTCTCCTGCTGTTTGCGTTTCTTGATTTGCATCTGCATTTGCCTCTCTGCCAGAATTCGCTCCTCTCGCTCCTCCACCGTGCCGCGCTTACTCGTCATCAGCTTGACCTTGCCGTCTCCGTTGACGTGGCTCTCGTGGTCGCTCTTCCTCAGGGCGATGTGATTGAGACTTTGGTCGAGCTCGTCTTTGGCCAGCGCGTCCAAGTCGGCGTCCATGGGGTCGCCCAGACTGGAGAGGTCGGTGACCACGCTGGTGGTGTTGGCGAGCAGCGCGTCGGCGAACTCGTTGTCTGCCGTCTCGACGGTGTCGGTGGCGGCCAGGGCCTCCACCACGCCCAGGTACATGAGGTTGTGGGCGAGCTGCACCTCCTCGAAGCCGCCGATGTGCATGTGCGTGATGAAGGCGCTCAGCTCGTCGGCGGTGACGTCGGGGATGGAGACGTGGATGAAGTCGTCCACCTCGTTGGCGTCCGTCTCGGCCAGGGCGCGCGCCAGCAGCGGGCTGACGGCGGCCAGCACCAGGCGGTGCGTGTACACCAGCTCGTCGTTGTGGCAGTGCAGCACGGCGTCGCAGAAGCGCCGCTCGTGCAGCTCCTCTCTAAGCCCCAGGGCCAGGGCGAACTCGGTCACCTCCGTCATCGTCGACACCTCCAACAACTACTGGACGAAGTCGGAGTGGATCTCGAGAAAAGTAGTAGTGCGCGACTCCAAAATGGCGTCCGAGTGCCAACCGACGCCTAGTCGAGCAATTGCGGCGCGCGCGATTCGCCCACAATACTGCCCGATTTTGACCGCCGCCCGCGCTCGACTGCCCAAGGCGGAGTCTGCCCGCGCGACAGCTGACTTCGCGCGCCGCCCCAGCTGATGCAACTGCGATTACGTAACCGCACGTTCGACGTGGAGCGTGGACCACGGCAGCAAGGCTTGTTGCACGTTTCTCAGGTTATTAGAATTGTATCAAATTTGGCTTTTTGAGTAGTCTAGAATTGACTAAACATCAATGTCAATCCGCTGTTTCAGTGTTGTTCCCGTGTCAAAGTGATGAGAGCGAAACGCAGGGGAGGGACGCGTTGGACGGGCATGGGTCGCCGCCCCGTCAAGTACACGTTGCCCTTCGGCAAGCCCAAGGTGGGCAGAGACGCCAGTCTGGACTCTACGAACAGTGCCACGACGAGTAGTGGCGCTTCGACGTCGTCTCCGACAACTTCGGCGAGTCACCCAGACTCCGAAGCTGGTTCCAGTACGACCCGTATGTCAACAAGACTCGTTATTGTAGTGGTCGACCACGAGGCCACGCTACCTTTCGTATAATCCGCGTTTGTTGTGTTTCTCTTGCAGGCTCGGCTTTGTCCACGCATTCGGCAATTGTTGGCGGCGCTGCTCGCCGAGATGCGCGTCTCTCGCTGACGCCCAGCAATATACAGCGGAAGCGGAAGCAACCGGCAGAGTCGGGATCGCCTCAGATTGACAAGAAGCGAGGGCGAATGGAGGGGCAAAGATCAGCGACGAGTGAAAAGGATGAAGCAGACGACGACCCCGTCTTCATCATCAGCACAGAAGAGAGATTCGTCTCGCAGACAAGCTCCAACAACGACGACAATAAGTCCAGAGACGATTTGCAGGCAGATGTCCAAGTTTTAGAGGTGAAGAAACAAGAGGTGCAGGTGGTCGGTCAAATCAACAGGACACGAGGTGTTGCAGTCGCAAATACAATGCCCAAGGCTGAAATGACTCAGATATCATCCGCAAGTGTGCAAAATTCGTTGCACCTGGATGCCTTGCCTCTTCCAGAGACGTTTAAGGCCTTACAACAACGCTTGGCCATGCCTAGCGACAACTTCTTGAACAATTGCACTTTCACAGGACTAACTGGAAGGGAAGCATATCGCTTTCGTCAACTGAGTCTTGAGATTTGGGAGCACTTCAAAAACTTTGCTCAGTCAGAGTCGTTATTCCTAACAAAGATAAGGTAAGCAGTATGGAAGGAAAAGAGGTTCTTGTAATCCCAACGTGACATTTTGAGCAGGCTGTGGCAAGAGTTGGCCAGTGCAGTCGCTCGTGAAGTTGGCGGACGTCTCTTGGTGTTTGGGTCGACGCTCAGTGGATTCGGGTCCAAGGAGAGTGATGTTGATATCTGCCTTGTCACCCAGAGTTTCTTAACAACGGGACAAGTAGTCAAGAATCAAAGCATTGATATCCTAAGACAAGTTAGGAAATGCTTACGGTAACACATTAAGATAATAGAATCTAAGCATATTTGAGCTTTTCAGAACAAGAAATCTACGAGTTCACCAGTTTTCTTTGACCCCGTGTTCACAGGTTTCTCGGGAATGGCTGGAACCGCGATATGAAACTAATTCCGTCTGCGAAAGTTCCCATTTTGCAGATTTTCCATCAAGGAGAGAGGATAGAAGTAGATATCAACTGCAATAATGTACCTGGGTTCCGGAACACTCATCTCCTATTTTGCTATGGACAAGTAAGCACATGCAATTATTCCTAAAGTCTTAAGGCATGCGAATAACTTTCAAAGGAGCTTTCTATAATCTTAGCTTTTCTACATTCAAAGGTTGATTGGCGGGTTCGTCCATTGATACTGACTGTTAAGTCGTGGGCAACAGAGTTTGGCATTAACGACGCCAAGGAGTGCACCTTCTCTAGCTACACCCTATCCTTACTATGTATCAACTTTCTACAGTGTGGCCTCAAAAATCCAGTATTACCGTCTCTTCAAGCCTTGCACCCGCAAATATTTCACTCAAAATCTAATATCTCGAGCCTCCCCTTTCTCGAGCCACTAGACACTTCTGCGTTTATGACATCGAACACCATGTCACTCGGTAAGGAAAAACTTAAGTGTCACAGGATTTGAAAGTAAGACCAAAATCAAGCACAATATCTTCAAAATACGCATTTCATTCTTGATTTTTATAGGCCAGCTGTTCACTGCCTTCATAAGTTACTACAGCGATATATTCGACTTCACAAACGATGTGGCCTCGGTGCGAACGGCTCAGCGTCTTCATTTACGTCAATGCGAAGATGAGGCCAGACGTCGAGGACTTCCTATCGGCCAATGGAGAGCATACGTCGCAGTAGAGGATCCATTCGAATTATCCAATGCCGGACGTGCCATTATCAACAGACAAAAGTAAACCATACAAAATGACTTCGAATATCTAGAAATCTTAACCGTAGCTTAACACATCAACGATATGTTTTCTTGAGCAGATTCGACGATATTCTCAGGGCTTTCGAGCGTTCTAAGCGGCTCCTGAGCGAGGGTGCAAAGTTGATGGATCTCTCACCCTGAAGCACGCCACACTCGTACCACTGGGAATGATTCATCGGTGCTCAGAAGTCAGCATGGAATAACTTTGGAATATAAAGTTATGAACTAACGTGAACTGTACGAGAGTTTCACAAGTCGTATTCTACCACTGGCACTGTGAGAAGCATCCGTGTTCTTTTTTTCTCTCTGAATTTACAGTATGTTTTCAGTTGTAGAAGGTTGCGCGAACGACTTTGATGAGACTGCATTGTTCCACTAATAGCAAGGTGAGGAGGCTAAAGAAAGGAATTTTATATGGTTGAATATGCTATAATTTTATCATTACTTGTGCTGAATAAAATTCGAAAACAAGTTCATTAAATCAGATCAAATTGACTTGCTTAGGTTGACGTGAAGCTCAATTCAAGAGGTGATTAAGGGAGAAGTAACAGATTTACTACCGAGCAGCAATTAAAACTCTTCACAGTTAACATTCCTCCTTCATACCATTGCGTCATTGCTTTATTGCATATTGTCCAAGGCTCTAATGCACCTAAGAAAAATGGAAGAAAATTCTTTATTGTTAACCGAACAGTGGATCCATTAGCGCATGTCGGGACTCCAATTGCACTCAACTCAGCCAATGGGCACTTAGGTACACAAAGCACAAGTTGAAAATTGCATCAAGCCCTCAATCGTCGAAATTAGCAGAAAGAAAGATACGCTAATCAACCACAAGAATCAAGAATAATGACTAGACTTCATGTACTGACATTACTCTCACAGGTGTAGTTAAATCCTCAAATGTTTCTCTTACCAATGTGAAAAACTGGACAAAAATGGGTGGGATCAAAAAGTTTGAGCAATAACAACTAATTGTAGACTAGAGAAGCCATTACAGGTGTGTTATGATGAAGGAACTTTCGAGACTGAGACCCAAAAAAGATTGGTTGAAAGGTGTCAGAGTCGGAAAAGTGTTGGAGTTTCTTTAAAAGGAGAGAAGAGGATCTCACGCCATATAGAGTCATTGGAAAAGGAGGGAAAAGAGAGGCACAAAGAAAAGAGGCCATTGTTGTTGAAGTGCGTATTAAGTGGCCAAGTTTGTTAGTGGGAAGTGCAGCAGATTGGACAGATGACTTCACGTGACTTGTATGTAGGTGAAAGTGACTTCTATTTCTGTACCTACTTGCTCCACTTCTGGCCTCCATAAGGAATCACTGACACCCATTGCCTTGCTTCCTCCATAAACGATTCCTTTACTGCCTCCTCTATGTCTGATGCACATTTTACGTGCACTGAGCCACAAAAAAGCATGCTACTTTCAAAGCACAATTGTCTCCAATCAACAACTTCAAAGAAGTCCATCCACCTACTTACACAACTTTCTTCATTAGAACCATATACAGTCATAATAACACAGGTGAAGAAACGCTATGTTTGTTACTCTTAAAGTGTTTCTTCAATTCTTTACGCAAGTTGGAAAGTGCTTCTGGCTCTGCACTCGTTTCTTAACGCGTTAGCTGCTCACTCAGTCAACTAGCTACTCCATATTTTGTGCTTACTCAATCCTTCTTCTCTTCCTTAACCATTTACTCACTCTACCTATAATAAGAGCAATAAAAATGTCTTTAGCCACTAAAAAGCGATCTCTAGACCTTCTTTTTCTTGTCCACTCTAAACGATTATATTGCCCTCCTTTATTCTCTTTGCTCTCTTATGGCCTCATTGAAGCCAAACTGCTAATTGACTGGAAATCCGTCGACCAGACAGGACTTAAGTAGCAGGTAAATTGATATCTACATACTACGAGTAGCTCCTGTGTAATTTTTATTTATTTATTTGAGATAATTGTTTTTGACTCTTTTTTCTCTTTTTTTCATAGGTAGAGAGGGAAATTTTTGTCTTAAGTCATTACTTTTATGGCAGAAATGAAGAATGAAGTAGTATGTAGTTTTTACCTATTTCTGCAATTGTTAAATACAGTACATATGTACTTCAAAACATTTCTTTAATATGTTTGTTTAGTGTTTAATCAGTTTACATTTTCTTTCAGTGTAGTCGGCTTTAGTGTTGGCAAAAATGATCTTTCGCTCTTCCTTTCCTTTTTTTTGCACGCCAGATGGACTTATTTATTTTTATTTTTACTCCTTTTCTTTTTTATGGCTTTTATTGGAAATAACATAACAGATGTTGTGCGTTTGATGTGCATGTGTTGCGTCAATATTGCACGCAATACGTGATCGTGTGAACTCACTCACCCCTTCTCCTCATTTCTCCTTTAGCAATAATGGCATAATAGAAGATGAGAGTAAAAAATGCACGAAAAATAAACGCTTTTTGTATAAACCATTATTATATATTTTTATTTCTTGGAGGTGTTGCAACTGATGTAGTACGTATTGACTTGAACAAGAAATACGTAATTCTGTTCAACATAAAATAGGAAATAAGTAATAATAATGACAATACGGTACATAAAGGAAATAAATGGAATCATGGTGAAAAAATAGAGATTTGTAACCAAAAGTGTAAAAATCCATCAAATTTCTAAAACTTCATTAAAAGGAAAAATTGTGTAATTTTTGAGAAATCTCTTTTTGGTCCCATTTTAAAATAGTGATTGCTTTAAGAAGTCATTGTAGAAATTTAAGTAGCTTTCTCAAAGTCCATATGGAGCGTTATTAGCCCTTCTTTCTCTCCGTTAATTCCGTGTCCGGGCGCGCTTCCGCCGCGGCTCGATCGTCTTCCTCGCGTCGCAATGGAAGAAGATCGCATCAGTCTTCAACCAAAGCTCAAACCAATTACACCTTACAACAAAAGAAGTATATCTCTTTCGAAAGATTTCATAAAAAGACTTAGGAAGATCTGTATGCTAAAAAACGGAACTTTTGACTTCAAAGTCTAAAGTCTAAATCTAATCTATTTCTGTCTCACTTACGTAGTCGTTTATCGAGTGGATCGGAGTCAATTGTATAATCAGATCTAGCTGGGAAAGTAGATTTTAGAGACTACTGAAAAAAGTCTTTGGTCCCAATACTAAAAGTCTTTTCTCTTGACTACTTTAGACTTTTAATAGACTTTTAGACTTTTAATAGACTTTTGTTCTGCGACTACCTTTTCTAACATATCAGTCCGTCATGAAGTCCTTGTTGAGCTTGACTCTGGCCCTGATGGTAGCGTCGATTTCGGCGGAGGTCAATGACAATGAACTCGGCTTTCTGGCCTTAAGTAAGTAACATTTCGCTAAAAAAGATTCATTTTTTATTAAAAATTTATTTTTAAAAATCATTTTTTCCATTTTTTTTGATAATAATTAATTGCATTTTTGTTTTGTAGACGGTCAGTACATCCCGAACGTGGAGGGCGTGCAGAGCGTGACGGTGGCCGGCGGGCCCAACTCGGGAGCCTCGGCCGTCTTGATCAACGCCCTTTTGGCGCTTGGAGGTCATTTTCAACTGCAATCTGATTGAATTATCAATCAATCAAAATCAATCAAAATCAATCAATCAATCAATCAACCAATCAATCTACTGGTTTTTGATAGGTGCGGCAATATTGCCCTCGTTGCTTCGTTCTCCAGTGGCGGAGCGTCGCTCGAACCTGATTGAGGAGAACAATTTCATTGGCGACGACGTGGACGTCAAGTCGGATCGACTTGGTTCTTGGCTGAGATCGAGAAAATTCAGCAACCGAGGATTCAAAGCCAAAACGGGCCTCAAGCACAAGAAAAGCTTTAATTCTAAGAAGGGGTTCAGTTTAAAAAGGGTTTTTGGATCCAAAGGAATGAAGCAGAAGAGGAGAAACATTAAGAAAAACATACGATTTGGCCCTAAAAATTTCCAGACTAAATCGTTTAGGGCTCCTCAATTGAGACGTCGTGCAGGCGGTTTGAGACGCCCTAACAAGCCTCGTCGTCAGAGGAATTCTTTGTTTTCTCTGTTCAAAAAGTCGAAGAGTTCGAAGCAGAATTTGAGACAGAGACGCAAAAAGTTCCTGAGAAATCCAGCCAAATTCTTCAGACCCAAAGTAAACGCTGTTCTCAGTCCCAATAAGCGAGGTCCCTTGAAGAAACTCAGAAATCAGATGAGAAAACCACTAAATGCTATGAGAGGAAATTCAAAGTTGTTCGTTACAAAACGACCTCGCATCCCTCAGATCGTCAATACTGAGTCGACCATAGAGAAGCCACTCAATCCGTTGCCAAGTGAACATCCTCAGGGACAACAACAGAATCAGAAGCCACAAAAAGTGCCTGTTTACCATCAAAAAGGTTAAAATTTCAACTCAACTACTTGTTTTAAATTGATCAAAAATTGATATTATCTCACACTTTTTAAACTGTATTTTTTAACTCTTTGTTAATAAATCGTGAACTGTTTTAGACCCAGAAGCGTCGCTGCGCGACTCTCGACCCGCCGACGTGTACGAGCCGAGACCGGGCTACTTGCCCGCTTTGTTCAGGGACAAGTTGGCGCCGTCCAAGGCGCTCAAGGGGAACTTCGAGCCCTTCGACAACGACTTCGACACCAAGAAGAGCTTCGACACCAACTTCGACAAGGGCTTCAGCAAGAACTCGGGCACCTCGAAGAGCTTCAACACCGATTTCAGCACTACAAAGGGCTTCAACACCGATTTCAGCACTACAAAGGGCTTCGACAGCGACTTCGGGCCGAGGTTCGACACGACGAAGAGCTTCGAC
>JAOXNJ010110579.1:0-11533 GCA_028566655.1 Metis holothuriae
ATGGGACTGGAGGGCAACGCGGCCGTGCCGAAGCTGGTGACGGGCGCGTTCGGCGCCTTCGCCGGCGCCTGCTCCGTACTGGGCAACACGCCCCTGGACGTGGTCAAGACGCGCATGCAGGGCCTCGAGGCCGCCAAGTACTCGTCCACGCTGCACTGCGCCAAGACCATCTGGACGCAGGAGGGGCCCAAGGCCTTCTACAAGGGAACCATTCCCAGAATGAGCAGGGTCTGTCTCGACGTGGCCATCACCTTCATGATCTACGACACCTTCATGGAGTACTTCAACAAGGTCTGGCCATGAGCATCCTCCAAAAGAGACACTCGATCATCATGATCGCTTCAGTCCAAGAACAGAAGCAGATCGATCGAGTCTCTCTCCACTGTTGAACTTCTGAATTAGTCCAGATATCAGAGAATAGTCTTATAAACGCGTAGAATTTGAAATCCAGTTCTTTTGGCTACGCCATGAACGCCACCTAATCCCTTTTCTTCCCGCATAATACCTACCAGAGTGGAATTACTACTTGCAACCGACACTTACGGACTTTTACTTACATTAATGTGAGCATTTCATTTCTTATGACAGCATTTACTTATACATGTTAGTGGGTGTTGCAGAATTGAAGCTCAAATTGCTCCTTTCTGCTTGTTGTTGCTCCCCCTTTATATCGTTGTTACAAGGTGCATTTTGTGGCTCTCATTGTCTTCCTCTTGTTCAAGACGTGCATAAAAAGTCATCCCTTTTGATTCAGGCATTTTTCGGCAAAAAGAGTGTTCACACATTCGATTACAACCTTCAATAAATGTGCTTTGGGAACAGACGCAACTATGTGGTTTGGTAACAGACGGAATAAACGGCGGACAATGAGCTCATTTTAAGCAGTTAATGACGTATGTATTTCAGCCTTCATTATTAGTTATCCATTTCGAAATAACTAATTTAAGTAATGTGCTTTATGTCCAGTTGGAAGGAGGTTCGATTAAAGCTTAGAAAAAAATGTGGCTGAAGTACTTGACCCTTGTTGGGCTTACAAGTTCTCCTGCTGCTGCCTGATTGCGGCCTGGCGCACGAGGAACTGGTCGTCGCAGGAGCAGAGCAAAAGCGTCTTCTCGTACTGGTTCATACAGAACTGGGCACAAATTTCAAAACTTAAGACTTAAATGAATTTAAAAATACAAAAATTGTGCTTCTAAATGACTTTTAAGGGTGCAAAATAGATGATTTATTGATTACGCCTCTGTCCCATCCCTGTCGTCTCATGCAGGGCATGTTGCAGGGCGGCTCGATGATCTCGGAGCACGGCTCGATGTGCAGGATGTTGAAGAGCGACTTCACCTGCGGGTGGTCCATCGGCATCATCCCCGCCTGCCCCGGCGACGCCACCGACGCCAACAGCAACGCGGCCAACAAGACGTGCAACGTCTTCATGGTCAGGCAGAGGAACAACGACTTCAAGAAGCTAAAAGTGATGAATGAAGGGCTTAAAATGCACGGATGAACCATTTGCATGTGTGATGAGTTGGCAGAGGAACATGTGGCAATCAGAAATCTGCATCTATATGGGATGACATGAGAGTATTTGGATCGGATTTCGATAAGGATCAAAAAACATCCATGACGTGGAGATTCACCCGAAAAAAGTGCCACATCAATTATACTCGTATAAAATCTTCTGAAAAGGCTGCATTTCAGACATTACAGGCTGCTCTAAGTCATGTCCTAATAACCTAACAGTAAAATGTGATGAAATCCTTCTACACTCACCTCTAAATGTCCTAAAAGAAGACTATTTCTTTTTCGTTGTAATTTGAATTTTCCTTTCTTGTTGCTTTTGGGCACAGCAACATTTCTAAACTCTTGACATTGCTAAAGGTCACGTGCGCCTCCTTCACACTGCCTGCTCTAGCAAACCTTGTATTTATCTTAAGCAGTACTAAGATACATCACTAGAAGCTTGATATCCTTTTAAAGGTCATTACAATTGTCTTGTTTTTATGTCTTGTGAGAAAATTGTACTTTTGGAAGCTGAAGAGACGTTTAAAAAAGTTTTATTTCAATTCAAAAATATATTAGATCGATCAAGTCGCTTCAATGGGCCAATGCAGCCGCGAATCCAATTGTGTCTGCAGCCAATCCTGTTCGTTGTTGCTCTTTTCTTGCCTTCTCGTCTTGCTCCAACTTCCTTTTCATCAAACCAACAAACCGCTTGGCCTCATCGGCAGCTCGGTGAGCGTGGGCCAGAATTGCGTCCTAGGTACAAGTAATAAGTATGTATTAGATACTCGTAATCGTTACAAATGGGATGTATTTCCCTACATTATACACCTTGTCAATGACAAGCCCTCCTTCAAAGTGCAAGGCACAAAGCTCTCTGTAGGTGTTGACTGCAAACACGAGCTTGCCGTCCGCCACTGCCTCCTCTACATAGGTGGGGTCCATAACGGCCAAGGTGCTCTCTTCGTTGGCCTCGTCGCGTCTGTAGAGCGCGTAGCTGGTGCAGATGGGGAAGTGGTGCAGGGTCAGAGGCACGGGGTCGCGCTCACTCATCGAATGCACCTATAACAAGAAAAAAACTCACATTACTTATAGCACAACATGCTTTAAAAACTCGACAAAAAAAAGGGGAGATTGTGTTTTAAAGGCAGTATTTGACCTTAGGCACGTCGTTCTCGACGGTGACCTGCGGCCTTTTGAAGTGGGCGAGGGCGGCCAGGGCGGCCACGGAGGCGCAGGTGAGGGCGTTGCCGGCGTGGTTCATCACGCTCAGCTCGAGCTGCAGTCGCCACACAATGCTCTCCGAGACGACGCACAGCGACTCGAGGTCCAGGCAACGCGATTCGCGCAAGGCTCGCTCAAGCATCCTGAATGGACATCATCAACGAACGTTATATTGTCTTTGAAATGCACTTGAAGAAGCTATAGAATCCTCTTGCCTGGTGAGTTCGACCTGCTCTTCAACATAGTCACTTGAGCCCTCGCTCCCTGCAAACCTGGGGGCCGCAGTCGGGCCGAAATCGACCTGCACCGACAGCAAGCCCTCGTTGGGTCTCGTGGCCAAAGGCTCGCTGAGGGACGACGAAACCTTTACAATTACAACAAACATCACAACAGAAGTCATCATTAAATGGTTAATTCAGAACACGGACTTGAGCATAGACGACAGTTTGGCCGAGTCTGACTGTGCACGTGCCGAAGTGGATGCCGTAGTGGAGCTCCGCATCTCTCGACTCCCTCAGCTCGCGCTCGTCCATCCTCAGACCCGAACGCAAGGATTGGCGGAGAAACGAACGCTCCGAACTCGAAATGGGTGTCTCGCGCATCCTCAACTCTTATGGGATAGCTAAACACGCGTGTTCCACCATCAATAAACGGCCCCAAAGACTAAAATGGATATCATTTTACGAGTGTGTACCTTTGCCTCTAATCCTGTCTCCTTCCTAAAATAGTCGTGCAGTCGCTGAACTCGTCAAGGTCCACGCAGCGCGCGATCCAGCGCCTTGATCCTCACCTCACGCGACCTCACGTGTCGGAAACTCGGAATGTAAACAAACGTCAGCTGTCGCGGGCGTCAGCTGTCGCGTCAGCTGACGCGCCGTCGCCGAGGCGTCGTCTCGGCCGCAGCACAACAAAAAGGCGGTGTAGCAGAGGCAGGGCCGCTCTACCACCAGCATCTTTGGTACAATCTGCTCCATACTGCGTCAATTAGCCAGAGCAGTACACAGTGCGTTCATTTGGGGGCAAGAACGGCGGTGAGGACAGTGCATGTGGGCGAGGTGCCGCTACAGCAACATGTGAAGCTTGTCCTTCGTCCTAAATAACGTCTTTGTCTTCGCCCATTATACATATTTTGCATCAATCCCTTTGTTCGTTGTCTCTTGAAATGGCCTGCGCGATCTCCACGAGCGTCGCGTTGCTGATCCACTGCGCCGTCCTCGCGGCCGCCGTCGAGGGTGCGTCCGCCTTTGAGAGTCGTCTATTGCTATTTTACTATGTTGTTGTTCTTTGCTTAGTTGATGCGGATGGCGCGGCGTTCCCGGTGATGCCGGTGCTGAACGCCGACGACCTGTCGGACGTGGTGGACATCCCCGAGGCCGTCATCAACGCCACGCTCAGCCAGCACGACAAGGACATTTACCGCTCGGCCGACAGCAACAGCGACCTCGTCGACGACGAGACCGACGACCAGGAGCCGAGATACTACAAAAACTCCACCGTCAACTTCAAGGACTATTGGGTCGACCTCGACCAGGTGTCCAATGTCCTTTGATTTCGACCTTTAAAAGTGTGAATTTTTGCTGATTGATTGATCATCTCCCAGGACGATTTGACGCGCGATCACGCGCTTTTGTCGGAGTCTCATCGTCGCGCGGCCACGCTGGCGCTCAAGTTCGTCTTCCCCTTCTACGGCCACCACGTGCAGAACTTGACGGTGGCCACGGGCGGATTCCTGTACACGGGTGACTTCGTGCACCCCTGGCTGGCGGCCACGCAGTACATCGCGCCGCTGATGGCCAACTTCGACACCAGCAACGACCACACGGCCAAGGTCAGGTACAGGGACAATGGCACGGCCCTCACCGTCGAGTGGTGCCGCGTCAGGCTGGCCAACGACGTCAACAAGAACGATACCGACACGGACACCGAGGACAAGAGGTTCACTTTCCAGGCCACATTATTCCAGGATGGTCGTATTGCTTTTGCTTACAAGGATATTCCTATGGACGTGACGCTCATTGAGGACGAGCAGCACCCCGTCAAAGTCGGCCTTTCGGACGCATATGCAATGGACCGTATTCTGTTCTGTGAGCACATAACGACAAACCTGACTTTAATTTTTTAGTTTAACATGGTGTCATTTCTGCGTATCCCATTAGTTATCCGTAAGAAGACGATCTACGAGTATCACCGCGTGGACATGCATGGGCCGCACATCACCAGTGGCACGGCTATCTTGCTGGAACCTCTTCCTACCTGCACTCAATTCCACTCGTGTTTTTCCTGCCTAAGCGCAAATAACTTGGGCGTGAGTTTATATAGCTAACCGTCGTTTTTCTATTTGTTCATTGTTCTACTTCCATCGAACTTTCCGTTTTACGCAGTGCAAATGGTGCGAGAGCCAGAGTCTCTGCTCCGATGGTATGGACCGCTTGAAGCAACGCTGGCAAATGGGTCAGTGTAGGAGGACGGCAACTACCCAAATTGAACAATGCCTGACGCAACGTCATGACGACTTCGATCATCATGGGATGGGATGGAACCGGGGAGACAAAAAAGGATTCGACGAGCACGATCACAATAACAAGGCTGCAGTTTCGGCTCAGCACGAAATACCCACTCACGACAATGATCTGCAATCTGGTTCGTATGAAAGCTGCCACACCATTCTTTAACCATTTATTTACTAATGAAAGCTTGCTTTTCTGGCTCTCCAGCAGAATCGTCCTCTACTAACGGCTTGGGGACGGGTGTTTCCATCTTCCTCGTGTTGTTGCTTCTTATCTTTCTCTTTTCCTGCTGGATCGTCTACGCCTATCTCTTCCCGCACACGTGGTCGGGCCTCATGTTGATCAAGGTGAGAATATTTCATTTATCACAGACCCATTAGAATTAACGATTTTTTCGTTATCTTGCAGTATCGTCCTTCGCAATGGTCACGTCGAGAGCCGCGCTATATGGCCGCTTCATCTGTGCATATGTGAAGAAAGTTTGGGCATCACAAATACTTTTTGGCCTCAAAGGCATCGGTAACCCCCTTCTAACACGTCTTAGCAGCCACACGCAAGTTATTATGGCTCTCTTTTTCGCGAGAACAGTATGAAGAAAAACTCAATTGTCCCTAAATCATCCTTTGAGAGGATACACAAAGCGATTAAGCAGCGATTAGCACTTGGACTTCAGAGGAAAATCAAGTAAAAGCATGCCACTATGTCCATATATACAATAACTGTACATACATACCTGTATTATGTCCTTTTCTCCTTGTCTCTACGTAACACACTGTACTTTTTTCTGTGTTGCAAGGTTAACAAAAATCGAGCATGTGGCTCCTGGCTAACAGTGGCAAAACATAGAAATGGCAAATTGTGTTTCTTTTCGTGATTTGAAGCTTTGACAAAGATGGTCCTGGCTTTTGTGGCCAGTGCAATCGAGTTCGATCGTTGCCAGGAGCACTTAGAGGGCCTCAACCGTAAAGTAGTGAACATGGCGAAAAGCGTGTTTTAGCGGCGTCGTGCATTTCTTTATGGCCTGGAGGCAGTTGTTACGACTTGAGGCCGAGGCCCTGTCGCGAGAACCGCGACGAAATTTGCCTTGCCCACGCCCACGTGCGTGCTGAACCGAGAATAAGGATTGTTCCAATTGAGAGAGGCGCCGGATTCTAAGGAGCAAATGAGTGTCGGCGGCAACACGCCTCCAATGAGTCCGAGCACGCGAGGCGCACAATGGAGAAGCAACGAAGCAACTTCATGACTCGCATTCGCCCTTCGTTTCTCACTTATTGCACACTAAAGTGGCTTTCTAATGCCCACCAACGAACAAAAGGCGCTCTCGTGTCAACAGCAGAAGCCGCACTTGCGACACACTCCTTTTTCTGCTCCTTTCCTTTAAACCAGAGTGTAGAGAGACCGTAATAATCCAAGCATGATATGATTGTTTCGTACACACCTTGACACACTTGAACACCGTTACACAACTTCAATTGCTCCTTTATTCTTGCCATGGCATACGTACAGTCCCTTCCTTTTTTGTCAAGATATTTGCAGTGGGAGTGGAAACCGAAGTCTCTCTTTGACATTTGTGGAACATGTTGGTCGTAATAGACCAAGCTTTCTCCACTTGTAATTGCTTTGCCACCCAAGGAAGCAAGCTCGACCACAAAAGTGGTGCGTGTCTAAAAGACCTCAAAGAAGAGTGTTGTATTTACTTCACTTTCCCGTGCTTTTCCCAGTAAAATTCTATATATTTGATGTAATTGAAGTTTCAAGGCGATTCCAAGCCCATTTTTATGATTTTACTAACAATTATTCTCTTATTTTCCAAATTTAGTTTGAAAAAGCAGTCCCTCATAGGGCTTTATCATTGACCTGCTCTCCTTAATAAAAGCACATAATGAATTCTGTTCTCTACAAAACGAAGGAAGAGAATGGAAAATCTATTACATATTATTATTATTGTATAAGCAATCAATAAGAGAGAAAGGTGACATGGAGCAAGGCGTCCAGACAGGATCGAAGGCAAGCAATCATGACTGGGGCTGCCTCACAGAGAAACTCACATAATATTTATGTACAAGCCGCTCCCATTCTGGAAGAAAATGCTTACCTTTCACTAAATAAACTAATAAATAAAGCATTAAATAAAGTAGAAAGCGTAACAAAGAGCTAAACAAAGAGCTAGTGGCTTTATGTAGAATGTAGTGAAGTTCATCGATCACGTGAGATCGCATGCGTGGTGGGCGACAGCAACGCGGCAGGGGGCGCACTACACGTGGGCCTACCAAGGCCCAAATACACATTTCATACTATACACTTTTTATTACATTGTTTACTAAAGTCGTATATACATTGAGTGTGTAAGTTGCATGGAGAGAGCCGTGGTTGCCTTCAGTCTTGATCGGAGAGTGGAGTCAGATCGAGGTTCGCGGGGAAAGGCGGCCATTTAGAGGAAGGACAAAGCTCTCTTGGGACAGCACAACCAGCAACTCAATGCTTTACTTCATAAGAGCCACTACAAACTAATAGTTAAAACGCTAATAGACAAGAATGTCTTTGTAATGCTAAAAGTTTTAAAAGTCCTTGAAGGACTTCGTCTCGATTGCTTGATCGACTTAATTCCTATCCATTGAAGAGTTCGAGGACCAGAGACAGAAGTCTTATTAATGATTTCTCCAAAATGCCTTGTACCTAGCTATTAAAAGTGTTATGAAGACAAATACTGAGAAGTCATTTAAAGGCTCAAAATAAGGTATTTAACTACAGAGAAGCTCTATATTTGACTTTGGGGACCCCCTTTATTTTGGTTGAAGGGTCTTTTATGAGGTCATTTTGGTTTGCCACAAGCCAGGCGACCTTGAGGTCGGATCTCCATTACTAATGCGATCGACGCCGGTGTCGGAGCCGCGGCGCCACCGCGTGGTGCCGGTCCCCGTCATTTTCCACGACGACGGCCAAATTTGCCCCTTGAGCATCGGCAAGTCCTCCTGTCCCTTCGACCACTTGGAGAGCAGCGAGAACAGCAACCAAGAGATCGTTTCCGTGCCCAACTTGCGTCGATTGCTGGCCTCGTTTCAGCGCCAGCAGCGCCTGAGTCGCGTCTCCAGTCTGCCCTCGCTGAACGCGAGGCTGGTCGCCGAGGACAGCGCGCGCGAGCAGCGCTTCTACGCTAACGACGAGGAGCTGCTCTGCGAGAGGGCCGGCACCGACTCCGGCGTCGGCGACAGCAGCCTCAGCAACGCCAGCGTGCTGGGCCACGTTTTGTCGAAGAACAGCAAACTTTGGTCCAATGTGAGCAGTGACAACGACGAAGACGACACGCTGGCGTCGCTGCCCAGTCCCTCCGTCTTCAGGAGGTTCGAGCGCAAGCAGAAGCTCGGGGTGGCCTTTCTCTCCTCGGTCACGCCGCAACAAATGGCAAATTTGGCACCGGATCTCAAGGAGTCCATGGACAACTTCATCAATCAACTCGAACTGCATGGCGTACGTAACGCAAATACTATGTTATTCAGTGAAAAAAGTACGATTTGGCGTTCCTTTCTTTTTATTGAAAAATTTGCACTTCTTTTCTCAGTTTGAAAGGTTTCTTTTTTTGGCATAAGTCCATTTGGTAGGTGGTGATTCAGTGTTTTGTTCAATGAAACTGCATACTGTACTTTGGTTTCTTGATAGCATCCCTACATATATGTAGTACTGTAGTCCCTACCAGGTGATATGAAAATATGTGCTATTTTTGACCCTATTTTTGTTTATTCGACCCTTTATTCGTATATTGGGCATGCCAAATGTCTATTTTTATGCATACTTGGACTTTTAGGAGCCACCAAGCCACCATACTTCTTAGTAGTGAATTCTTGCTTTCTTTAGGCGCCCCCTCTGACTTCTGGCATACAAGCACAAATTCGAATATGAAAGTGCGTCCTTCCTTGAATGCACTAAATGTATTGTAGTTTGTGCATAAATATTGCAAAAAGTAAATCCGATAAGAGCTAAATACGTGAATTTTGTATGTAGGTACGAGTGGGCATGTAGAAATTTGAACGGCTTTAAAAGGCCAGACTGTCAAAACTCGAAGTCAACACTAAGCCGGTATACTTACGTACAAGTTGCTCGTATATTGTATGCGTAAATGTGTACCTACGTGCTCATTATTGATGTAAACTTAAAATGTCCTTAAATGTGAACGCATTTTTTATAAAATTGCAAAAATTGAGTAGATGAAGCCGGGTCAGACGTCGCGGTCGTCTTCGCGGATGGCGGCGACGCCGGGGCTGGCGCCGAGCCACTCCGACTCAGAGCTGCTCATGATGGACAAGCCCAACAACGCGTCCGAGACCAACAGCGACGAAGCTGTCATCGACCTCGATACAGGCATTTTTTCAACTAAAATACAGTAAATAAATTACGTAATTGATCAATCCTAATGTTAAAATTGTTCATTAATGTTCCTAATTATACTAGGTCCAACGTTGAGCGACATCTATATCGGCTCCAAGTTCAGCTACGAGCCGCTGGACCAGCCTTACGCGCTCTACTCGCAGATTCCGGCCAAATCAGCCAACTATCACCGCATGCGTAATCGATTTGAATTCATAAAACACTATAATATTTTGGTGAAATTACTTAAAATTTGATTGATCACAGCTGAAAGAGCTCGTTTGTCGGAAGACGCTCATCGCGAGCGTCTGATGCGTCGCGAGGCTGAGGAGCGACGTTCCCACTTAACTGCCAAATTAAGATATTTGAAGGGTCGATCGGAAGATCTGAAAATAGCCACTTCGGCGCGTTTAAATCAGGCAAGCTTGTTTTACATCAAACTGTTCGTCTGGAAGTGCTGATCAAGATGAACTAGGTCTCATTGCTATAGCTGGCCGCGTTGTACCGCGAGAGGCTCGAGTCGGAGACGGAGCGCGCGGGGCCGCTGGAGCGCGCGTGCTTGGCGTTGCACGAAAAGCTCGACGCGCTCCACCGTCAGCGACTCGAAGCTCTGGAGACTAAACTCAGACCCATTGTAGTCAAGGGCGGCCCCTCAAAAAAGGTCATTTCAATTGAATGAAACCCAATAAATCGATCATCAAGAACATTATATGAAAAAGTGCTTTTTAAAATGGTCGACATTTCATGATAGGCCAATCACCAAATAGCTGCGGCCAGACTCCACTACGAGATTTACGTGCTGACAGCGCGTCTGGGCCACATGCTCATCCGACTCGAACACGAGGAGCAGGTTTATTCTGAAGTTTCTCCCCAATTATGCATTAATTGGAAATGATCTATATATTGACTTGTTTAAATTCGAAATGTTTGTGAAAGCGCCGTGAGATGCGCGAGTCGGAGGTACGTCGATTGCGCTCGGAGCTGAGCGAGAAGCGCACGGCCATCACGACCTTGACGAAGGGCATCCCCTTCAGCCGCATCGAGGTGCGGCCGCACGAGCAGCTGCCGCCGCACCACACGCACTGGCCGGCGCCCAAGAGCAGCAAGCTCAGCGCCGCCTCCATGGCCGCCATCGCGAACGAGCTCGAGGTCGGCCACAAGCGCTCCGACGCCTCCGTGGCCGCCGTCGCCCTCGCCGACTCCGACACCGACGACGACGAGACGCGAGGATTACGCACTTGACGATCGAGCCGAGCATTTCATTAAACAGTCATTAAATGTTCATAAAAAAGGCTCTTAACTGGTTCATCAGATCACGTGTTTAATATTGTTCTAAATACTACGACTGTAAAGGGGAGCTGAATTTTATGCTCCATAAAATTGAGACGCACAAATTTGAGCTAGATCAATTAATTGGCTACGATTCACTGCAATTGCTGTTCTACTCCATACATGTTTGAGATTTGTTCTAACTCTGAATGTTCTATGTCTGTCTAAATGTGTTCGCATTCAAGGTTTTAAGCAAAAACTGCTCAATTATTATGAGAAAGCAATAAAAGGGAGCTAGGCGTTCCAAATTAGGGCCAAAAATTTCGTATTTCGCGCCATTTCTGGCGCTTTTTGCGCGCTAATTTTTGGCGCTTTTCAAGACGTTTCTGCTGGTCACTCCAAGGCGTCGCCGCAATTGTAAACAAAGTTGCCCCAAGAGAAACTAAATTGCGCGCCAAAACGCGCGTCTCTTCCTCATCGACCTCAACGACGACGGCTGGCAAATCTCGTAAGAGGTCCGTGATGGAGTCGCGGTTGGTGTGCAAGACGTTGGGCTCGTTGGCGTCGGTGTACGAGCGGCTGGTCTGCGGCATCTGCCAGGACACGAGGGTGAACGCGGTGCGCGTGGTGCACTGCGACCACGTCTTCTGCTCCTTCTGCATCCACCAGCTGCT
>JAOXNJ010110690.1:0-11532 GCA_028566655.1 Metis holothuriae
TGGCGCGAATTGTCATTGCCTAACCAGAGAAAAAAATTGCTGCACTGAAGCCTCAAGCTAGGTACTTAGAGATGCCCAAAAGTCCAATGCATAGTTTGGGTTGAACAACAAGCAACTTCGCAGTTGACCCAAGCCGTAGTTGCCTGATAATTGCTCAGCGTAGATTTTTCCTCTCACTTCTCATGTCCACTCAACTCGATTCTCTCAAGCAGTACACCACCGTCGTTGCCGATACTGGTGACTTTGAGGCAATGAAGCAATTCCAGCCTCAAGATGCCACCACTAACCCCTCCCTGATTCTTGCAGCCAGCAGTCAGCCTCAATATGCAGCTGTGGTCGATGAGGCGCTTGCTCCCTTTGTTGGCAAGGGCACGACACCCGAGCAGGTGGATGCGGCCATGGACGCCATTTTGATTGCCTTTGGGCGGCAGATTCTCGACATCGTCCCCGGGCGCGTGTCCACGGAAACCGATGCTCGCCTCTCCTTTGACACTGAGGGCACCGCGGCCAAGGCGCGCACCTTAATTGGTCTCTATGAATCCACAGGAGTTTCTCGCGAGCGCGTGCTGATTAAAATTGCCTCCACTTGGGAAGGCATTCGTGCCGCAGAGATTCTTGAAAAAGAGGGCATTAAGTGCAACTTGACCTTGCTGTTCTCGCTGGTGCAGGCCGTTGCTTGTGCAGAGGCCAAAGTTCAGCTCATTTCGCCCTTTGTTGGCCGCATCTATGACTGGTATAAGAAAGCCGAAGGTCGAGACTATCAGGGCGCGGAAGATCCAGGCGTGCAAAGCGTGCAAAAGATTTTCAGCTACTACAAGCACTTTGGTTATGAGACCGAAGTCATGGGTGCCTCTTTCCGCAACACTAGCCAGATTATTGAGCTTGCTGGTTGTGATTTGCTCACCATCAGCCCCGGCCTGCTTGACGAACTGGCCAGCAGTGAAGGCTCGTTAGAGCGCAAACTTGACGCTCAAGCTGCGAAGGCTACCAGCCAAGAGCGCATTGCCGTGGATGAGAAATCCTTCCGCTTCCAGTTCAACGAAGACGCCATGGCTACGGAAAAAACTGCCGAAGGTATTCGCAAATTCTCTGCTGACATTGTCAAGTTGGAGGCCTTGGTCACGGAGAAGCTTGCTGGCTAAAGAGTGCTCGCCAATTGGCTAAATTCGCTCGCCAGCTGGCTGAATTCGCTCGCCAGCTGGCTAAGGCAGCACGCCAGCTGGCTAAGGTAGCTGGCCTTGTGATAATTTTTTTTGTCGCAGCTTTTCGTGACAACTTGATCTCTTAGAAACACTTAGGTTCTTTTATTTTGTTCTCTCCTCGTTGGCAGAAAAAAGCCCGTGAATACCACAAGGCGGGCAAGCGCTTTCTCAACTACAAGCGTGACTTGTTGAAACCCGCTGCCTTGGCAGATATTCAGCTTTGCTTGGATCAATTGCACGCGGCGACCAAGTCCAAAGAGGAAAGCGACTGCAAGCGCCATCAGGGCAAGCTGGATGAACTCTGCACGGCTGCCAGCCCCACGCCTACCAATGCTTGGTCAGAGAATATTGAGGTCATCTTTGTGGCCTTGGTCATCGCGCTTGCCATCAAGAGCTTCTTTGTGCAGCCCTTCATCATTCCCACTGGCTCAATGCAGCCAAGTCTCAATGGCATCAATGGGAAAATTGAGGAGTCTTCGGAGAAGGTGGCTTGGAGCCCCCTGCGCCGCTTGAGCGAGCAAGTCATTTTCGGTCGTCGGAGTGTGGATATCAGCCAAGAGGGAGACAAGCAACTCATTTCCATTCGCGAAGGGCGTTTTCTACACAGAGTCTGGACAGATTTAATCTACGCAGATGGCAGCAAGCAGAGACTGCCGATGCCGCGCAGTGCGTTTCTCAGTGACTTTGGCTTTGAGAAAAAGCTGCTTGGCTTCGCCCGTGAACAAAATAAGAGGCTGGCAAGTGATCATTTTAATAACCAAGAGGACTTGCCAGCTGCGATCACCATTCCTGGTGGAACTTTGCTGGCGCGCGGTTATGTTTCGAGCGGTGATGTGGTGCTGGTCAATCGCCTGAGTTACCACTTCCGTGCGCCCAAGCGCGGTGATGTCTTTGTTTTTACCACGAAAGGCTTAGCTAAAGGTAAGTATGATCTTGAGGCGGATGCCAACAAACTTGGTCAAGATGCGCAGCATTACATAAAGCGCTTGGTGGCGACCCCCGGTGACAGACTGCAAATTCGCCAAGGGGATCTGCAGCTCTATCTCAATGGTGAAGCTGCTACTCAAGAGACTCTGCGACGCGTGGCCAGTCAGGCTGAGACTCCGCATGGCAAGTACACTGGCTATCTTGTACCTACCGCAGAACGCAGCCAAGCTCTGGAGTTTAATCGCAGAGCTGATGGTGTGGAAATGGGTGCTGGGTTTAGCCTTTCCCTTAAAGCAGATGAATACGCCGCCTTAGGTGACAACAGCGCGAGTAGTCTGGATTCTCGTTACTGGGGCGCGGTTAATGAAGACAATCTCGTCGGTGCGGCGTGGCTGTCGATTTGGCCTTTTCACAGTCACTTTGGGCAAATTGAATGATCCTGCTTCGCAGCGATTTCTTGGTGAAAACTCGCCACTTGGCCGAAGACTTGCTCTTGACTTTTTTAACCCAAATTATGCAATACCCGCGAGAAAATGACGCCGATCTCTGCAAGAATCAGCCCGTCCTCCCTTTTTTCACTTCACCGATGGGGTGACATCGCCTGAAAGTAAAAAATAGCGTTGAGGCCTGATTCTTCTTGGGCTTGACGCATTTTCTTTTCGAGTCTATTGCATAATCTGGGTTTACATACGATGAGCGCCACCATTCTGCCCGAAATTCCACCCGCGCAGGAGGTCACCAAAGCCGCCCAGTCCAACCTTGCCTTTGCTTTCGCGGCCCTGCCCAAGGAACGCCGCCAAGACGCGATCACCTTCTACGCCTTTTGCCGCTGGGTCGATGACCTAGCCGATGACCTTGAACGCTCGCAGCAACAGCGCCGTGCCTTGCTTGAGCGCTGGCATCGAGGAGCACTGCAAGGCTTTGCAGATTTGCCAGAGCCCAGAGCACTGGAGCTGGAAATGGAGCAGGTCATTGAACGCCATAAAATCAAGCGCGAACACTTGGCACTGATTGTCGAGGGCATGATTGATGACCTCAATCCCAAGCGCTTTGGCACCATCGCCGAGGTGGAAGAATACAACTACAAAGTGGCTAGTTGCGTAGGCTTGGTGAGTGTGCGCATCTTTGGTGCTCACCAGCCAGAGAGTGAGGCCTATGCCTGCAGTCTGGGTCAGGCTTTGCAGTGGACGAACATTTTGCGCGATGTGGGTGAGGACTTGCGCGATCGCCAGCGTATTTACTTGCCCAGCCAAGAGCTCAGCCGCTTTTTGCTCAGTGATCGAGACCTCGCTGCAGGGCAAAGCGATGAGCGCTTCCAAGCCTTGATGAGCCACTTGGCAGCACACGCTCGCCAGCACTACGAAAAGGCCAAGTCTCAACTCACGCCAAGGGATAAAAAAGCCCTCAACGCTGCCGAAGGCATGAGGCGAATTTACAGCTGTTTGCTGGAGAAGATGGAAGTAGATGGCTTCCGCGTGTTTGAGAAGCGTTATTCTCTGAGCAAGTGGCGTAAGCTTTATGAGCTGTTTTTTTCTCGGCGGTGAGGTGGGGTTGAAGAGGGCCAGCGTGAGCTCTAGCAGTTGAGATAATGTCACACCAAAGAGCAAAGCCCCTTCGGAGCTTTTGGGATTCTTGCTTCTATTGTTCCCAGCTATGCACAGTAAGGATAGTGGGCGCTACCTTCGTTGTTGAGCTTTTGGCTTGGCTCAGTAGCTTTCTAAGCAAGCAAGGGTGGCTTGCAGGTTGGCCTCCATACTTAATTTGGCTGCATTTTCTTGGTAGTGTTCGCGGGCGGCTTCGGAGTGTTGGCGCTGGCTCCAGTGCGCTAGTGCTTGGGCTAGGGCTGGGATATCGCCTGCTTCGACGATGCTACCGTGGATGCCTTGTTGTATTTGCTCGTGGAAGCCGTTGGCGCTGGTGGTGATGATGGGCAGGCCGTAGGCGGCGGCTTCGAGGCTGGCGTTTGAAAAGGGATCGTACCAAGTCGGCAGACAAAACCAGTCACTGGCGCGCATCAGTTGGGGCACATCGCCTCTTGCTCCCAGTAGCATGATTTGTGGGCTGAGTGACTTGGCGATGGCTGGGGGAAGATTGCCTTTGCCGGCGACGAGTAAGTTGGGGGGCTTGGTTTGAGGGGTTTTTTCGGGGGCTTGCTGCTGGAGGAGTTGCTGGAAGGCTTGGACTAGCTGGGGTAGGCCTTTGCGCTCAAAGCCGCTGCCAACAAACAGCCCCCAGGAGGCCTCGGGGTCGAGCTGGAGTTCTTCGGCGAGTTGCTGGCGGAGGGTTTCGCGATTGCTTTGGAGGATGGCGGGATCGGGGTCGAAGCCGTTGGGAATGTGGTGGAGGCGCTCGCTGGGGACGCCGTAGTGCTGCTGCCACTCGCGCATGACGAGCTGGCTGTTGCAGATGATTTGGGTGGTAGGGGCGGAGGCAAGCGAAGCTTCGAGCTGCAAGATCTGCGTGTGCTTGGCGTTGAATTGGCGGCTCAAGTGCTTCCAACGGGGTTCGAAGGCGCGGCGGCGTTGCAGCCACGCGGCGTGGACGCCATCGCCGGCGCGGTAGAAGTCTGCGTGGTGGATGCGTTCGAGGCTGAGGAGTTTGGAGGGCGCGCGGCTGTCGGCTCGGACTTGCTGCCAGTTTTGCAGGGCATCGGCAAATTGGCGTGGGGTTTTGGCGGGGAGGACTTCGAGGCCGAGGCCTTCGGGCAGGGCTTCGCTTGGCCAGATTTGATTGCTAAGAAGCGTTACTTGGTGCTGACTCTTGAGGAGGGCTTCAGCGAGGCGCAGCAGGTACTTTTCCGCGCCTCCACTGGAGGAATAGCTACGGCGGGCGAGGAAAATCTGCATAGACAAAGAGGAGGGAAAAGGTTTGGGCAAATAAGCAGCGAAAAAATCTGCGAACAAGCAAGGGCAATGACCGATTATACTTGCGTTCTTTGGCTTCAAGCTTCAAGATGGGCGCATGTCCGAGAGTTTAACTCCACAAAGGCAAAGTTTCACAGAACAGGGCTTCGAGCAAATCCAAGCAGAACTCAAGCAGTTGATGCGCATTTTTGGCTCAATTTTACGCCGTTTGGGCGAGGAAGAGTTGGCGCAGGTGTTGCCGTGGACGGAGGCTCATCAGGAGTCCAGTGAGCTCAGCGAGAAGACGCATTCGCTGCAGCCCGGGGCGGTGGCACAGACTTACTCGATTGCCTTTCAGTTGCTCAACATGATTGAGGAGCGCGTTTCCGTGCAGGTGCGGCGCATGCGGGTGCGCGAGTTGGGCTCGTCTTCGATTCGTGGCTCGTGGGCGCAGGAGATGGCCAGTATGCGCAAGGCCGGCGTGAGCGAGCAAGAGTTGGCCGATTTGATTGGCCGTGTGCAGATTGAGCCCGTGCTCACCGCGCACCCGACCGAGGCGAAACGCACGGCAGTGCGCGAACGCCACCGCGACATTTACGAAACCTTGCGCAAGAGCGAAAATGCGCAGCTCACCAATGCCGAGCGCACCCGTTTGGCGACGCGCTTGGAGGTGCTTTTGGAGACTCTCTGGCGCACCGGTGAGGTGCACTTGGAGCGCCCCGAAGTGGGCACGGAACTGCGCGTGGCTTTGTTCTACTTGCGCGATGTCTTCCCGCGAGTGCTCCACGAAGTGCGTGATTCGCTGCGCGCTGCGTGGCAAGAGGCTGGCTGGCAGGGTGAGCCCGCCTTCCCACGCCTGCGCTGCGGCACTTGGATTGGCGGTGACCGCGACGGCCACCCCGGGGTGACGGCGACGGTGACCAAAGAGACTTTGGCAACTTTGCGCGGTGAGGCCTTGAGCCTGTTTGTGGAGCGCTTGGAAGAGCTGGGCTCGGAGCTGAGCCTTACTGAAAGCCGTCAAGACGCGCCCGCGGCCTTGCAAGCGCGCATTGCCGAGCTGCAAGCCAAGGTCGGTAGCGGTGGAGAGCCGCTCTCAGGAAGTTGCGTGCCTACGCCGAAGCGCTCTAGCGAGGAGCCGTGGAAAGAGTTCTGCGCCTTGTGCATTGCAAGCCTGCAGGCGACTGCCGAAGAGCGCGATTGCGGCTATGAATCCGTGGCGGAGTTTGATGCTGACTTAATTTTGCTGGAGGAGAGCTTGGCTGAGGTCGGTGCCGAAAACTTGGCGCATGAAATGGTATTTCCGCTGCGCCACCAGCTGCGCGCCACGGGCTTCCATTTGGCCAAGCTGGATGTGCGCCAAAATAGCGCCTTCCACGACCGCGCTATGGAGATTATTTTGCAGCGCGCCGGGATTGAGGATGGCGAGAATTTTGGCGCATGGCCAGAGGAAAAGCGCCGCACTTTCTGCGAGCAGGAATTAACCCAAGGACGGCCGTTCTTGCCGCCGGGCACGCGCCCGGGTGATCAGGCCGATGCCGTGCTGGATTGCTTGGAGCTTTTAGCCAAGCAGCACCGCGCCCAGCGTGCCACCGGCTTGGGAGCCTTGATTGTGAGCATGACACGCAGTGTCTCGGACTTGCTGGTTTTAGCCTTGCTCTGCCGCGAGGCGGGCTTGGTGGTGGCAGCACCAGAGGGAAGTGGCTTGCCCTTCTTGCTGCCACAAGCCTTGGTGCCGCTGTTTGAGACTTTGGATGACTTGGCGGGTGGGCCTGAAATCATGGAGGGCTTTTTGGATACTCCAATCATTGCCGCCTCCACTAAATTGTGGGCCGCACGTGAGGACATTCCCGCAGGCGGGCCCGAGCGCCTCTCACAGGTGATGCTGGGCTACTCGGACTCGAACAAGGATTGCGGCCTGATTGCCAGCGCCCACGCGCTCTACCGCGCTCAATCGGAGTTGACCAAAGTGGCCGCCGCGCGCGGGGTCGAGTTGGCCTTCTTCCATGGCCGTGGTGGCACCATTTCTCGCGGTGCAGGGCCCACGCACTGGTTCCTCTCCAGCCTGCCCTCAGGTTCCATTGGCACCATTTTCCGCATGACCGAGCAGGGGGAAACCATCGCTCAAAAATACGCCAACGGACCGAGTGCGAGCTACCACTTGGAGACCTTGCTGGCGTCGGTGACCAGTGCGGTGGCTGCGGGCAAAAAAGATCAGCCTCCGGTGATTAGCGAGGCGGGCTTGCAGCTGCTGGGCGAGTTGGCGCAGCACAGCAAGGATACTTACCAAGCCTTGCTCAAGCGCAAAGACTTCATTTCCTTCTACCGCACCGCAACTCCCATTGATGCGCTGGAAAATAGCCGCATTGGCAGCCGTCCCAGCCGCCGCACGGGCAAAAAGCAGCCCAGCTTGGATGATTTGCGCGCCATTCCTTGGGTCTTTAGCTGGACGCAGGCGCGCTTTTACTTGCCCGGCTGGTATGGCGCGGGCACGGCCTTAGAGAGTTTTGCACAAGATGAAACCCGTTGGAGCCGGCTGAAGGCTTTGGTGGGCGAGAGCGTGCTCATTCGCTACATTTTAACGAACATTGAGACAAACTTGAGTAGCTCCAACCCTGAGTTGATGAAGCGCTACGCTGAGTTGGTACCCGATGCGAATCTGCGTGAAGCCTTCATGAGCGACATCTTCGCCGAGCGCCAGCGCGCGGTGACGCGCATCGAGGAACTCTTTGGCGGACAGAGCTTTG
The DNA here is from genome assembly GCA_028566655.1 of Metis holothuriae. Taxonomy (NCBI): domain Eukaryota; kingdom Metazoa; phylum Arthropoda; class Copepoda; order Harpacticoida; family Metidae; genus Metis; species Metis holothuriae. The sequence goes on from JAOXNJ010110690.1 coordinate 7,717, forward strand.
CCGAGCGCCGCCCGCGCCTCTACCGCACCCTGCTGATTCGCGAGACACCGCTCAATGTGCTTCACTTGCAACAAATTGAGCTGTTGAAAACCTGGCGTGGTCTCAAAGAAACCAACGAGCAAGAGGCGGAGACCTTCTTCCCCAACTTGCTGGCCACGATTAACGCTATTGCCAGTGGGTTGCGTACCACAGGGTAAATACAGGGCTTTCTTAAATATGATAAAAAGCCCGATTTTACTTGTGTTTTAGAGAAACTTTGCGATTCTTAACGATTCACTGTTTATGGAGTTTGATTGGTCAAATTGGTCTCACGAGGATGGTCCTCCGCAGCGTGCTCTTGAGGAAGCCTTTGAGGATCCCTTCTCGCTGCGCTTTTTGCCCGATAGTCCCTACGGTGATCGAGAAGCGCGGTATTTTTTACTGGGCAAATCGATCTCTAATCTTGGTCTCTTTGCCGTGTTTTGGACAGATGGCAAACGCTACCGAGTCATTGCAGCACGGGAGATGACGGAGGATGAAGATGCCTTTTACATCCGCCGCAACGCCGAAACTCTCTAAGCGCTCTAAAATTTCTAGCGCTGTTGCTTTGTCGCCCTGCAAGCGCAAACAAGTACCCACATTTATGGCTGAAGAACTCAATAAAATTCAATCTTGGGAGGAAATCCCTGTCTTTGAGCGAGAAAAGGATGAAATGGCTTACTGGCAAAAACACGAGCTGGATGGCCGCCTGATGAATCTGAGTTTGCACAAGGCCGACACCCGCGAATCCACCACAATTACCCTGCGTTTTGATCCGCGCTTGCTCGCCAGAATTAAGCGTTTGGCGCGTTCGCGTTTCTTGAACTACCAAAGCATGATGAAGCAGTGGTTGGCTGAGCGAATTGAAAAAGAAGTGGGTTCAAATCAGTCTAACGATCGCTAGGATCGTATGCCGTTTAACCAAAATCCTCATTTAGAAAGAGTTTGCTTTTTCATGTTGGGAGAAGCTTCGCTTTCGACTGTCAATGTCTCTGCGCTCTCCGCGCCACTGCGGGAGGCTTTTTTGACTTGGAGGCATCCCTTTCCGCTTGCTCTAGCTTCCGCTCAAAAGCAAGGTGCCGCCAGTGGGCAAAGAGGCCAACCAGCCGGTGCTTCTTTCGGCGGCTTCGGGGTGGGCTTGGGCGTAGGCTTGGGAGAGTTCTTCGGCAACTGAGCTGGCCTGTTCGCGTGAGACGAGGTAAACCAGGCTGCCGCCAAAGCCGCCGCCGGTGATGCGCGCGCCAAGGATGTGTTTTGAGAGTGGAATGCTGCGCCCCAATTGCGCGAGGGTATCGAGTTCGGGCAAGGAAATTTCGAGGTCTTGCTGCATCGAAATCTGGCTTTCGTTCATCAGTTGGCCGAGTTTTTGCCATTCACCGCTGGCCAGCAGGCGCGCGGCTTCTAGGGTGCGAGCGTTCTCTTCGACGACAAAGCGAGCGCGGGCTTGGAGCAGGGGCTGATCGGCTAAGCGGGCGAGGTCATCACTGTGAGCGTGACGAAGTTTGCGCAAACCCAGTGCGGCGGCTGCTTGCTCGCATTCTTGGCGGCACTGAGCATAGCGGCCATCGGCCAAGTTTTGGTGCATGCCTGAGTCCACATAGAGAAAAGTCCATTCCTTGGAGTTGAGGTGAACATGGCGGTGGGTGAGGCTTTCGCAATCCAAGAGCAAGGCGCGCTCGGCTTCGGCATGGCAGCAAACATACTGATCCATGATACCGCAGGGAATACCCGCGAAGTCTTGCTCAGCTTTTTGGCAGAGAAGAGCCAGATCAAGGGGGTCAAGATCCATGTTTGAGGCACCCTCAAGCAAGGTGGCAAAGGAGACGGAGACAGCTGAAGAGCTGGCCAGCCCGCCGCCCGGTGGAAGGTCTGAATTGAGCAAGACTTCGAGTCCGCGAAGTGGAATGCCACGCTCTTGAAAGCCGTGGATGACTCCGCGAATGGTGTTTGCCCAGCGGCTGGGGTCACCAGCTGGGGCGGGGGTGATAGGGGCATCCAGGGGAATTTCGGCACTACCGTCTCGTTGCAGGCTGCGCACGATAATGCGGGGCTCATCAAGGGGTTCTGCCACACAGACGCACCAGCGATCAACGGCGATGGGCAGCACATAGCCATAGTTGTAATCGGTGTGATCACCGATGATGTTGAGGCGGCCAGGGCAGGCGGCAATCAGCTCTGGGGTGTGCCCCTTGGCCTCACGAAAGGCTTGGCGAGTGGCTCGGGTGAGAATGCGCAGCGAGTCTGAGTGCATATTTACTAGTAATGTGCCTTGAAATCCTCTGCAAAGCAAGCGGCCATCCTTGGCTGAGAAGATTTTTCTCTTGCAATCAAAGCGTTTCCCCAAGACGGTGAAGGGTAGTTTTTCTCAAAGCCTATGAGCACACCCAATCACATTGCCCAGCCCACCAATCCAGCCGAAGAGCGAGATTTTACTGGGGGCGGGATTTTCTCCCTCCCTGATTTTCACAAGCAAACTACAGGCGATGAGGAGCTGGACGGCTCACTGCGGGAAATTGTTTCTCAGTGGGCTTGTCAGGATACTTGTAATGACCTCGTCACCGAGATGATGATGACGGCACTCAAGGTGGGGCGCGATGACACGGGGATGGCGGATCTGAAGCTCATCAACCGCAGTTTGAAGGAAATGCGCAAGGCCAACCGTGTGTTTAAGAGCTACCGGCATGTGCGCAAGATTTCTGTTTTCGGTAGTGCCCGCACCAAACCAGATCAGCCAGACTACGAGGCCGCTGTGGAATTTTCTCGCAAGATGGCCGATCGGGATTTTATGGTCATTACTGGTGCAGGAGATGGAATTATGGGGGCAGCACAACTCGGCGGAGGCAGAGAAAATGGCTTCGGATTAAACATTCGCCTGCCTTTTGAGCAGTCCTCGAACAAGACCATTGCTGGCGATGAGAAGCTCATCACTTTCAACTACTTTTTCACCCGCAAGCTATCATTTATGAAAGAGAGTGATGCTTTTGCGCTCTTTCCTGGTGGTTTCGGTACTATGGATGAAGGCTTTGAGGCTCTCACCCTCATTCAGACTGGCAAAAGTACCATCGTTCCGATTGTGATGGTGGATTATCCCGGAGGTAAATACTGGCAGAATTGGGAAAATTTTGTGATGAATGACCTCCTTGATCGGGGGCTGATTAGTCCGGAGGATCGACATCTTTACTTCATTACCGAGGACATTGATGAGGCTGTTGCCCATGTCATGCGCTTTTACGAGTGCTTCCACAGTTACCGATATGTGAAAGAGAAGACCGTCTTTCGCTTGAAAAAAGTGCTCACGGATGAGGCTGTAGAGAAACTCAATGAGGACTTTGCTGACCTGATTGAGGAGGGCAAGCTGGAGAAAAGTAAAGCCTTAAGCGAAGAGCACAATGAGCCCGGGATAGCGCATTTGCCGCGTTTGGTGGGTAATTTGCGCAGTGACTTTGGGCGCATGCGCCAGCTCATTGATGCCATGAATGAGGCCGAGTGCATTGCGGTGAAGATGTGAGTGCTTTTTTTGCGGGGATTGCATAATTTGGGTTGAATGGTTGATTTTGCGTTAAATTTATTGTCTGTAATCGGGGAATGGGAGAAAAACCCTCGCCTTTAGGCGAAGACTTCGAGTATGTTTGCGGATATGGGCAAGTACCGCAAGAGTTCACACAGCGTTTATGATCTCAAATACCACGTAGTGTGGACAACCAAGTACCGCAAGCCAATACTGAGGGGAGAAATTGGTCGGAGGCTAAGAGAGCTGCTGAGGGAAACCTGCATGAGTTTGGATGTTGAGATCATCAA